>APFE031348702.1:0-17801 GCA_000404065.3 Pinus taeda
ACATCTGCCTCCACCAAAGGGGATTTTGCAATATCAATGGCTTTTAAATTATCAGTTAAATCACCCTTCAAGCTTGAACCTTCTCCCAAGATCATTGTTTTACCTTTCTCCTTTTCAGTTTGACTTTTAGCCAATCTCCTTTGAACTAGTTTTTTGGTTGACAGTTCTTGTGTCTTTCCTTTAACCTAAAATATCTTTTCCTTTGTAGATTTAGGAGTTTCAAGAATGACTACTGGTATTTTGTTTTCTTGCTCTTTCACCTCCTTCCTAGGTTTCAACTTAACATACCTTTTTGCCCTAGACATTACATACTTACTGGTTTCTGCTGATGGATTTCCTTTAACCCTAGGGTTAATATCTACACCTTGTTTTTCTGCTCCAAAGTCACATAAAAACAAAAACGAGGACCATTCTTTGTTTATCCTTTTGAGTTCATGTAGAACTATTAGTTTAATTAGACCATGATGAAACAGGGAAGTTTCACATCCTTGAGACTTCAATTGTACTTTATCTGCCATCTTAGCTACACTTCGAAATAAGAAGTAAGGTAAATCTAAAGAAATCATACCAGTAAAATGTAACAGGAGTTTAAAATGATATGAATAAACCTGTTGATATCTACCTTCATAGGTAAAATAACTTTGAATGTTGAAGAGAAAATTGACATAGTTGTCCTTGATGTAGTCTCTAGGAATTGCTTTGGTTAAGTCAGATTCTACAAACACTGGATTTAGAAACACCTTACATGATTCCATGTCAAATCTGAAGTTTTTGAACCATGTATCTTGCCCCCTAGGAATTTCTGTCGCCAAAGCTATGACCTCTGGAGAAATTTGCAAGTTTAACGTTCTGACCTTTGTGCTTGAGCCAGTGAAATGTAATGCAAACTCCTTTGTCACTTGAGTATGTCCTCCCTACAATTTCTTACAAAACTTCTAGCATCTTTCTTTCTTGAAGGCTTCTACAACTGATTTGTCTCTGACTAAGACCTCCGTGTTTTCAGGCTTTGTTCTTAAACAAAGACCAGACCTGTGACGTTTCTTCTCCTCTGACATCTTTCCTTTTGAATTCCTATAACAAAACCAACCTCGCTTAAAATTTTGTTGATTAGCCTCGCTTTCCAATGTTGGTCAGCCTCGGTTAAATTATGGATGAGGAAAACCTTGGTGAAAAATTACCAAAGCTTATTGTTTGAAAACAATTCTGTTTGAGGGTTTGCATGCAAACTAAGATGATGAGACTAGCCAGCCCTTTCGAATTTGAAATTATCTTTCATAGTGAGCCCTAAATTCGAAATGATGAGTTTGGATGGTGGCATGCTTAAGGACTGACTCCTAGCTAACACCTAATAATGAAGATTTTAACGGAATATTAACGGATTGATGTTTGACAAGACTGTTCTATGAATCCGCGCTTTCGTAGCACACAAGGAAAAGCGCTACGAAAAGAGCAGCATTTTTGTAGCGCAAAACATACATTTTACACTGTTTCCGCTATGAAAACGTGGTTTTGGGGCTAATTCCAAAAAAAATTCAAAATGGCTTAAGCTATGAGTTTCTAAAAAAGAATGTAAGACTCATGAAACATGGGAAAAGGATGTTATACTTTATTTGGATATGAAAAATGAAACCTTTGAGACTCATAACCTATCACCTACCCATTAAAACATAGGGTGACTTGACACTTATCTAAGACCATGAATAGGAACAATGTAAACCCCTATTTTGGTGATAATATATTCAAAGCTATTGTTTGAATATCTTGTGTATTTTAAATAATAATGGAAGTGAATTGTCCACCCTCAAAACTAAGCACAAAACACATGTTACTAGTCTGGCTTTTGCCTTCTTGTTGCAATTGTAGGGTTTCACATGACAAAACCTATATTGATGATCCCTTCACCAACTTATGAATGATAGTGCACTTGCCCAAGAAAAGGCCTCACGCCCCTTCTAGCAAATAATTAAAATACTCCCTAACATACATAGTGTATCCATCATGCCCATGAAATAGGACTTGTGTGTAAAAGAATCGATTGGGAGAAGGGTCCCACCTAAATACAATAGTCTACAGGGTTATTAGTATGCAAATACTCATTCCTTGCCAAAAAAGATGCAAGTCTCATGAAATACCTTATTACGACCCTCACAATTGTACATACAATGAAAACAACATATAAATAATTTACTCTATGGAAACTTTAGAACAAATACAAAATTCATGATTGAAGCACAAATAACATGCTTGGTTAATTGGAAATCCATGTTGAATCCCTATTGTGGAAGTACATAAATATCACACTTTCCTTTTTCTAATCCGAGCTTAACTAGACCTTCACCAAAATTTTATCTCATTAAAAGTAGAGGGGTAAACACATGCTTTCCCCATACTACAAAGTTAACTCTAAAGCACAACCGAAGATAGATTTTCTCTATAACTTCAGAAACCTCAACGTGATGGTTAGAATGATAGCACCAAGGCTCTAAAACCCATGAGAAATTGTGGGGATAAAACATTCAAAGAAAGGTGAATGATTATTCCTTACATCCATCAATTTGAGTGGCATGATTAGGATATGAATAGTGTTAGGAGTTCAGGTGTAGGGTGAGTGAATACCCACTCACTTGAGTTTCTAAGAAATTTTTTCTTGTGACTCAAATTAAATAAGAATTCCCATAATGAGGTTATGAGGTATTACACATAAGTTAGCATCACTTTTCCTCCCATTTCTCATCAAGGAAATAAACCTTGAAAAAAAAACTAGGAAAGTCTTTTGGCTTTCCAATTAGTGGAAGCATCTTATGAAGTTAAGGAAAACATTTTTTATCTACTTAATTTTTGGGGTCTCTTCGCAATAGGCCAAAAACTTCTCCACTTGGGCATATCACAACCCAAAAGTCCTTTATATAACTAATCAAGAAGTTTAAAGCATTTATATTTTGTTATTTTGTTATGTTTTTTTAGGGATGGATTTCTAAATTTTGTAATTAGTTTCTTGTTAAAGATATATCCTAAAAAACAAAGTTATCAAGTGACGAGCTCACTATTATGAAGGTATAGACACTGAACAATTTATTTCTAATATGGCAGCATCTTGATTTGTTCAAATCCTCACCTGAAAATTGTTGTGTAAATTCAAAAGGTTGAAATTGCGTGGCGCAACTCCAACATCTACTTGAGAACTAGGGAGAGTATCTTACACCATGAATATGGAACCACTTGCTTCCCCTTTGCCCTTCCCAACTTGTTCTAACCTATCTGAACTCTTGGAAGGACCCTTTCATCAACATTTCTAAGTTTTTTTTAAGGAAATGGAACATGCATAACCATAAAATAATTGTTGTCTTGTGTCTCATTGCTATATTAACAAGTTTTGTAATCTAGATTTTTCCATTTCTAATTCCAAGAAACTTAATAATCCAAAAAAAGGCAAAAATTAAAAAAATCCCATTGTGCTTAATTATAATGATTCTTGGGGTTTGACCTCTCAGGATCATGATGACCATTATCCCCATTTAACTCAATAATTCTTATTACACTATAAAATTAATGTTTTTTCTATTTATTGTTAGGTTTTTAAGTCATAATATCTTAATTATAATCAAAATCAATTTTAATGTTAGAGTTTATCCTAAAATATTAGTGGGTTATTAAAGATTTTGTATCATATTATTATTCACTTAAAGTCGACTAATGAGTTAAGTGGACATTGTGCGCATTTACTTTGTGTTTTATTATTTTTGGTTTTGAGTGTCTGTCCATAATCAAATGGGTGTCAAAATGTGATAAGAGGTTAAGTTTTAAATTAAACATTCCCAAATCTGGTGGAGAAGGAATGGTGGTCAATGCTTAACGTGTGAACTTTCCATGAATAACCTGAATGCCTGCTCCTAGTGGACAAGACTTTCATTCATGCAGAAAAGTGACAAAGAAGTCATACAGAATCGTGATAGTGGAAACTGGAAACATGTGACGATTTGGCGTGCTACCCAACAGTAATATCGAACAACGTCGATCCCCATGGCAAACACTTGTTAACCATGAACTTCACGAGGTCCATGCATTCAGATCCCCATCAAGGCCAGCCTTGCCGTCATCTGTACGGTTTTCTGATTTGCAGTGCTTATATACCATATTGATAACGGGGTAGCATAGTCATGTAAACTACTACATTGAATTAATTTATCATGCTTAGGATCCAAGTGAAGAAATCCAATGTATAATATTTGATTTATTTATGTATTAAATTAGTTATATATTTAAAAATGTAATAAAAAAAAAATATGTATTTTTAATTTTATGTAGAGATATATACATTTTTTTAAAAGAAAAAAGCATTAAAATTTCTATTAAAGAGAAAAAATCGGTACATATAACCTCTCATCAAAAGTCTAAACATGTTTAGAATAAGAAGATCAGAATAGATATAAGGACCTTATAATGAATAAAAAAAATGCAGATCCACCCTAGTCATTGTGCTCAAAATTAAAGAAGATGCCATCTTTCTACTATGCTTACCCAAAGAAACAGTAAAAAATGGAGAAATTTGTCAATGTATCCTCGATACATGCCCAAATGGAAAAGAAAGAAAAGACTAAATGGTGACCGTTTATTGAATCTGCTAGGTAGGAAGAGTCAAACGAGAGGGATCTTTCCCTCCTCCAAAACCATTAAACATGATTAGAGATGAAATTGAAAAAAACCTGGATTCGCATGCAAGCCTTCCTTTGACAATGCATCAGCGACACAATATTGTTCCCTATAAATATGCTTAAAGGACATGTCGATAAAGGATTGAGATAACATTTTTATCTAAGACAACCAATTTACCAAGGAGGGAGGTGAGAAAATGGACATCCCAGTAACCCCATCAATAATGGTATTGAAATCACCATAAACTAAAATATAGTCCAAATGATTCTTCTTGGTGAAATATGACAACCCCCAAAGGACCAAAGCTTAATGCAGTGTAGATCTCACTCAAGACGATCTACTTTTCTCACTCGAAATAGAGCCACTTACTACTCAATTTTGTATTGTTATATTAATTTTATTGTTGCTACTTGAACATTTGTACATGTTTTTAGAAGATGAATAAATGAACACTAACGTGTAGAATATGCTTCATGAGTTCCATTGTATTGTTGAAGGAATACTAATAATAATTATGTTTTAACATAAAGATTATAATATGTCTTCATAGTCCCATGGAGCAGCCAGGTTGGTGATCAAATTAATGTGAAATTTGTGAAACTTGAGAGATCCAAGGTTCAAATGCCCTCGTTGTGGCCTGGTTATGGAATGTAAGGAACATGACATAGGCCCCAAGAGGTTATGTATTATGTTCATAATAAGTTGTTGGGTTCCTCTGAAGAATAATTATATATATAATATATATATATATATAATAATATATATATATAAAATATATATATATATATAATTTACAAAATTAATGTTTTTATATAGTTTTTGATATATGATCTTTAAATGATTGAGATTTGAGATGCAAAATAATGAGTAATATAATAATAATAGTAGTTTATTAATTTGTCGAGGAACTTTGAGTATTTTGTAAGTTATTTTTAAAGATAGAGAAAAGTAGATGCTTAGAGCATGCTAAAGGTGATGCAACTACATTGTAGATTTCTCTAAAGATATTTTTCAATGTTGTATTGTTATATTCATTTATTT
The DNA here is from genome assembly GCA_000404065.3 of Pinus taeda. Lineage (NCBI taxonomy): Eukaryota > Viridiplantae > Streptophyta > Pinopsida > Pinales > Pinaceae > Pinus > Pinus taeda. The sequence goes on from APFE031348702.1 coordinate 5,695, forward strand.
TTGCTACTTTTTATGATGTTGCATATTTGAACATTTATACGTGTTTTTAGAAGATGAAAAAATGAACATTAGTATTTAGAATCTACTTCAAGAGTTCCATTATATTGTTGAAGGAATAATAATAAATAAAAATTATAAATCGTATAATTTTTAAGATATAAATTGAAATATAATAAAAATGATTAATAATTTTTTATATAACTTAATTATAAAAAGGCGACTTAGTATTTTTTAATCACTATTTTTATTAAAAAGAAACCATATAACTAAATACAAATAATAAGTAATTTTCAAAAATTAATGTTTTTGGTGTCTTCCCATGGTAGCATAATTAAAAAACAAATCAATAATAATTTATTAAAAAATAACGTTTTTGATATTATCAAATGGTAATATAATTCGGAAAAATATGTTTGCAAGTTCTTATATTTAAGTGATTGAAAATTCAATTACCCAGGAAATATCCCACCAACCAAACTTAAAAAAATCCACATATATCAACCATATTTATAAATAAAATTACATTAACCCATAATATTATTCATAATATCATATCATAGTGTATGGTGTAAAGATGTAAAATAGATTATTCATAATATCATATCATAGTGTATGGTGTAAAGATGTAAAATAGATTATGATACCACATTTATTTGAGATATTAGATTTGGTGAAATGTCAATCAATAAGTGCGGCTGACAACCTAGGCGTTGTATTTTATTGTTGTTCTGGTTTGAAGTGCCTATCATTAGTCAATTTGGTGGGTGTCTAAATTTAATAACATAATATATGAAGTACACTAAACATTTTCAAGCTTCTGCATTGTGATACCACATTTATTTGAGATATTAGATTTGGTGAAATGTCAATCAATAAGTGCGGTTGACAACCTAGGCGTTGTATTTTATTGTTGTTCTGGTTTGAAGTGCCTATCATTAGTCAATTTGGTGGGTGTCTAAATTTAATGTACACTAAACATTTTCAGGCTTGCTGCAGAAGCAAGGGTAGTCAGTCAGTTAATTAATGCGCAAAGTTTGGAGGAAAAACTTATCGCTTCCCATTGTGCGGGAAACCTGTCTTATCCATCTACACTCTGACACGTAAAACACGGTCACATGAAGAATCTTTCAAACGCTAATTTCTTATCATGCTAAGCATTCTGGCCCAGAGTTATAACTGCCACAGACTTATCGGGCATTTTAGATCAAATTAATGAATTAATATTAATATTGTTATTAGTAAGTGTGTGGTGTTTTTAGAGTAATAGGCAATCTACAGAATCGGGTTTATAGTCAAGTAACACAGGTTGTTATATATATTTTTGTGTATATTATTTTAATTATGATTTTATAATAATGAGAATGTCAATGTAGTGTAAACAAGTGTTTTAAATAAATCGTTTATGAGGAGTAGTTACATCTAAAACAAATCGTTTATGAGGAGTAGTGACATAGATGTAAGGGTTTTTAAAATATATTTTACTTAAAAAAAATTATGCATTCTGTATTAAGTTAATGATCAGTAATTGTTTCAAAAAGTGTAAAGAAAAAAGGATAGGATTGTTAAATTAGGGTCATTGAATTGGAAAAATTGTATTTTGGTTTGAAATAATAATGGTTGTTATATTAGATTTAGGTTGTTTAGTGTATTTGTGTTAAGTTGATAATACATAATAGATGGTGAAGATTGATCGAGATATAATTTACCATTTAATTTACCAATGAAAGATTTAGAGCTATTATGAAGAAATATTGATTTTCTAAAATGGGCAATTCAGGGACATTACTTTTGTCTCATTTAGGCATTCTATTACGTTTGATGAAGGGCATTCAATATTTTTTTTGCCAATCTCTAATATGATGGCCTTCAAAATATAAATTGTAATTTTATTTCCATTTGCATTCCCTATTATTAGTGATTATATATTTGTTATAAAGGAAAATAATGATTTTTTTTTAAAATAAATAAAGATTTATTGATAATTATATATTGAGTTTATTCAATCATTAAATAAAATTTATATTTGGAAATTTTCCAATTTTAATAATTAAAATCCAAAATTTAAAAATAACACAACACAATCAAAATAAAGAACAATATCAATTAAAACAATATTTTATAGTATTTCTTAAATTTTGAAATACATATGTGATATATTTTATTTAAAACAATGATAATCAATTCGTAGGAAAAATGACAACATATTCATAAAATTTTAAGATTCAACCCATAAATTTTTAAGACTCCACCCTATCATTCGCAAAAGCATCAAAATATTTACATACTTTGAAACAGTTGTTATTGATAATTTTTTGCTTATATTATTAGTTATATTTTAATTTATTTTTAAAAATATATTGTAATTTTAAAATATATTTTGTTTTAATTCTATAAATCAATTTTAATTTTCAAAAAAAAAAAGAAAATTAATTTAACCCATTATAATATAATTCAAAATTCAAAATATATTAGATAATGAAATTTGTTTTACCATTAACATATACAAAAATAACAAAACAAAATTTTGGTAAATTTAAAATAATGAATCGGTATGAAGAGACCTAGAATCCAACTTTATATTCAAACAAACTTAAAATTAATGAAGTAAACTTTATATATGAGGCAATCATAAATATAAATATGGAGATACCGTGAATGACAACTTTAAGTTAAAACAAACTTGCAAATAATGATAGAGCTCTAACAATAAAAATAATTATTGGCTCTAACAATGATGAATTGGAAAGTGTAGACAGTGAACTCCCATTGCACGTCCAACTTGTTATTGGGCAGCTTGACATACACTTACCAGTGGTTGCAATCTGCGTAGCGCTGGGATTCCTCCATTTGCCGACTGTGAAATCATTGTTTTATATCGAATGGTGCGTGTTTTGCCTTGACAACAACAAGTTCATGACGTTGAGAAACGAGTACGACATTCGAATTTGATTTAATGTAGAAGTTTGACGATCTAAATGCAATATGTAAACATTCTCTATCATACCATTTCATTGAAATTGAGGGTTATTGAAATTTTGCAAGAGATTTGATCTCTCACTCTTTCAAAACTAGTCCTTATAGGATTTGGATTTCCTTTATTAAAATCCTAACTTTGTATTTGAGTAATCATGTCATCAGGCTTTCTATTATTCTTTACACCAACATTAAACCACTTTCCCTAAAATTATATAAATTAATCTTAGCCTAATACAATTTTTAAAATTAAAATGCAATATAGAAAAACATGAACAATATAACGACAACCGTTAAGAGAAGAATATATTTTATTACCATTTGGCCAAGTAAGGATTTGGAGCTTTAGTACATGTTATTCAAGCCATCACTATAAACTAATAATTTTTAACTCTATGACAAGGTCATGTTTACCTACATTTTCTTAATAGGTAATTTAAATAATGAGTAAGTTTGTGTTGGGAATTGGCATAGAGAAGAATATATTTTATTACCCTTTGGCCAAGTAAGGATTTGGATCTCTAGTACATGTTATTCAAACCATCACTATAAACTAATAATTTTTAACTCTATGACAAGGTCATGTTTAGCTACATTTTCTTAATGGATTATTTAAATAATGAGTAGGTTCATGTTGGGAATTGGCATAACTTATGGACCATAACCCTATCCATGAGTCCATGCCACTGCAATAATTTAGATTAATTCATTGGTTAAAAAATATTTTTCTTGCTTAATAGATATGGTATAAAGAAATAATGTAAAGAGCGTCATTTGTACCTTTCACCCGTCTCAAGAATTTTATATTCAAGGATTCGATTTATTGAACCAGATACATTAAAATGGTTGGGCATGTAAAGACACTGATTTCTTTAAGCAATAATGTAAGCGACTTTGTCCACCTTCTGACCCATCTTAATAATTTTATGTTCACCGACTTGATCTATGGAATCATATGTATCAGGGACTTTAAAATTGTTGTCACTGTAATGTGAGCATTATTATTCATAGTGACTCCTCTCCAAATCTGTCATCAATTAAACCAAGTTGGTGTAAAACCAAATGTGTTGTTAATAAATATTTATGATGCATTGTGACTCCTCTCGAAATCAGTTGTTCCTTAAGGTCCAAGTTGGTGTACAACGTAATGTCTTCTTTATGAATGATGTATTTTTATAATTTTAATTCTATAGCGAACACTGTGCACCAAGAACATTGACATTTTTTTTATCCTGCAACCATATATCAATTCATCGAGCCATTTGCACAAGGCACATTAATAATTTTTATCCTTCACCAAGATTTTGAACCGTCTTCAGAAGGCATATTAATATTTTTTTTCATGGACCAAGATAACGAACACAGTGCACAACACACATTAACAATTCCTATCCTGCATAGAGATTTCGAGTCGTCTGCACAAGGCACATAGAATGTGTGGTTACTGTAACATGTGTTGCATCATGCAGGGTGACTATTTAAAACTTTCAAATTACTAAATATCAAACTGGTGAATTCAAAGTTATATCAAATTGTCAAATACTTAGAGTATTTGACATTTAACCAGCAAAAGAGCACATCGTCCTTGATTATCCATAATACTATTCGTGGGAAAAAAAATATCAAACACATCCCGGGTATCAGAGACAACAATTAGAAGAAGCAGAAGATAAAGAGATAACCCTGACAAACCCACAACAAAGACAATGTATATTGAGAAACCTTCTGCACAATATCACAAATTAGATGTTGGGTTTGGCCACAAATAAAATACTGAGATCAAAGAGGAAAAAGACTAGAGCTATGACTGCCCCAAAAAGGAATTTTCTCTTTTAAACTGTAAAAGAAAGGATTTATGCTAAACCCAAATCAAGAAATTTCCTAGATACCAAATGCCACAAACCAAGGCTGAACAATTAAAAGTAACACATGTTGAATTAGTGACCTAGAGATTTGATGTGGGTAAAACCACAACCAATTCAAAAACTGACCCCGTAGTAGTATTGTGTAGCAAAAAAATGAAAAACATTCGCGCTCTCTTGTATTCTTCGTATCTAGGGGAAAGACTGGAGAAAATTCTAGGGTCTCCCTCATAACAAGGAAAAAGCCAAAAATTTCCATAGTAAGGATTCAAGAGACCCCAAATTACCATATATCTTACCATGGAGAAGCATAGAGAGTAAGGTGAGGAGTCCTCCTCCCCACTGTTATGCAACTAGCTCACAAAATAGAATAAAATACAGGTAAACGACTTCAAAATCAGCCTCCTCAAGGGGGCAACCTCCTTTCCATTACACAAATGAACAGTTATTGGATGATTCAAATGACAAAACCTCCTTTCTATATATAGGAGTCTAAGGGGTCACAATATAATCAAATTCGACATAACAATAATAATATAAGGGCACAACAATAACAATACTGGCCTTCTATGGGGCACAATAATAAAAAAGTGGGGACAAATCAAGCACAACAATAAAAATAAGGGGCTACAATGAAAATAGTAATGGGGGAATCACTAGTATTATAGGTACCTAACATGCCCCTCTCCTTTAGAAAAGTGTTTTCGTCAAAGCTTGAGTAGTTCTTGATGCTTCGGTATAAAATTATCATCCTCCCATGTGGGTTCTTCAACAGGTAATTTCTTCCACTTTATGAGATACTCTGAAATTGATAGATTTCGTAATTATCGAGTTCTTGTTTCTATGAGTGATTCAAGTTCCAATATGATTTTTTCTCCCTCGTCAAGTTTTGACAATATTGTTTGAACAGGGATCATGTCACCTATAACCTTCTTTAAGCATGAAACATGGAAAACTAGGTGCACTTGAGAAGATGCAGGAAGCTCCAATTTGTATGCCATAGCACCAATCTTTTGCAACACCTTGTACGGGCCATAATACTTTGGTGATAATTTGTTACCCTTATTAGCTTGCTTGAGGGACATTTGTTTGTAAGGTTATAGTCGTAGAAATACCTAGTTACCTACATAAAAAATTCTTTCGCAGTGATGTTGATCTACCTGTTGTTTCATTCTATTCTGTGCCAAAGTGAGGTTATCCTTTAAGAGTTGGAGAACCTGTTTTTGGTGCTCGATGTGATCTTCCACTGCTTGAACCTTAGAATTTTCTCTTAAATATATTGTGATGGATGGTGTATGATATCTGTAAAGTGCCATAAATGGGGTCATTTTTTGCTGCAGTATGGAAGGAAGTGTTATACCACCATTTAGCTAGAGGAAACCACTTGACCCATTGTGTTTGTTTATCATATACAAAGCAACGAAGATATCCTTCCAAACATATGTTCACTATCTTAGTTTTTCCATCAAATTGAGGATGATAAGATGAACTATGCCCAAACTGAGTACCGAGACAAGAAAATAACTCAATCCAAAAATTTCCAGTGAAAATGGGATCTCTATCGCTTACAATAATCTTTGGGTTTCCATGTAGCTTTTGAGTTGTTTCCATAAATGCAATGGCAATTATATCGGCTTTAAATGGATGAGATAATGCACAAAAGTGTGCATACTTGGCAAGTCTATCAACTACCACCATGATGACACTCTTTCCTTCGAACTTGGGTAAACCTATGATAAAATCCATTGAAACCTCCTCCCAACGTTGACCTGAATGGATGAAGGTTGTAACAGGCCCAAGATCTTACCTGTCTCAACTTTATTTTGTTGGAAAACCAAACATTCTACCACAAACCTTTGAATATTATATTTAAGGCCATCCCAAAAAATTTCCGTCTTAACCCTGTGGTAAGTTTTTAAAAATCACGAGTGCCCTCCAAAGGGAGAGGTGTGCAATTCTAGAAGAATCTTTTGTTTGAGTTGGGAATTCTTATAGAGGTATAAGTGATATTTATATCATAACGAATCATATTTCCATCAAAATGTATCAAATGAACTGGGATCTTGCTGCAAATTTTTAATGAGTGCCCACACTTCTTCGTCATCCTTCCATTCATCCCTTGCTTCATTTATCCAATCTAGTTGGATGATAGAGACAGCACAAAGCAATGCTTTTACATCCTCATCCTTTCTTGAGAGTGCATCTGCAACAACATTTTGCTTCCTTATTTTGTAGATGATTTCAAAGTCATAACCCAACATCTTTGTGACCCATTTTTGTTGCTCTTCTGAAGATAATTTTTGTTCTCAAAAGTACTTAAGACTATCATGATCTGTTTTTACCTTTAAGTGTCTTCCCAATAGGTAAGGTCGCCATTTCTTTAGTGCATGTAGGATTGTCAACATTTCCTTCTCATAAATATCTTTGTCTAAATACTTTCCTTTGATAAGACAACTTTCAAAAACAAAGGGTCTTCCTTCTTTTGCATTAAAACAATGCCAATTCAATTTCCTGAGGCATCACATTCCACAATAAACGTTTTTGTGAAGTCTAGCGTAGCTAAGACGATGCTTGGCACATTGCCTCTTTAAGATATTCAAATGCCTTCATTACTTCTGGAGTTCAAGAAAATGCATCTTTCTTCAGTAATGTTGTTAGAGGTTGATCAAGTGCTCAATATTTAGCTCAAAAATCAAATTTCTCAAATTAGTTTGAAACTTGAACAACTGTGTCCGTCTCATCAAGACAATCACAACATAATTCATTTCACTGAAAATGGAGTCCCGATGAAGGAGAAAAGGCCTTCTGTTCATTTTCTTGAACATTAAAAAAAATTGCAAAATAGGACAGAATGATGACATGGAAGTCTAGTCAGCAAGGGGAATCTTCTTCAGCTTTTGCCCCATGGGGATGTGACAAGTGTCACTTTAGGATTTTTCAGCTTGGTTATGTGAAGGTGAAATCGCCTAATTGGCTCCAAGGTGGAATTTGAAATTGTTTTTATTTAAATATTATTATATATTGTATATAATTATTATTTATATTATAGTTTTTTTGTAAACTATATATATATGTAATTCGAATTTAAATTCAAGTTTCAAATGACAACAAACTCCAATTTAAACGGGCGATAAACTGTAATTTGAAAGGGCGGAAAAAACTTATACGAGACGGGCGATGATGGTGTTGAACCCATGACCTCCCCCGCCCAACTACCACTGCCCACTGTCGGGCCACAACCATGGACCTTGAAACGAGAGGTGGCAACGTGATAAGTAAAGTGCCTAGAATTGTCGACGGTGGGGGCAGAGGGAGCCAACCCTGCGAGCCAGCCCCCTCCCCGTGTGACCAAGCACTAGAACCAAGGGCTTGCGTCAACGGATAAGTGCTCCCCTAATCACGCTTAACTTAATTAATCTTATTTTACATTAATTAACCTGGAGATTAAGTTGGCAGCAGTTTCAAAGGAGTGTTAAGTTCGAAGGAATTCCCAGTTTTTGGTGGTGCTAACTGGAGTCTTCTCCAGATTTAGTAGAGTTCCCCATGGAAAAATGAATGAAGCATATTTTGCTCAATTTTCGACCAATTTTGGAAAATGAATAGTAAATTTTGGATGATTTGGACATTCTAAAGACATTGGTATAGGTTTTAAAGGCAATCAAATAATTCTACAAGTTATTTTTCCACAGGGAATTTCAAGGAAGCCCAGGGCCACCATGGAAGGAGGTCATGCTCAGATTAGTGAAAGTCGGTTTTGAGAGATCTTATAGTCATTTTTGGCAAATTTGGACATACTTAAAACATTGGTGCAGGTATCAAGAGCCATAGATCTTTGTAAACAACATTTTTGCCACATTGAGGTAATACAGAGGCCCAAGCCATGGAAGCTAGACCAAGGAGATGTAGCCTAGGAGGGGTGAACTCCTTCATCAAAACACTCTATTAATGTGTCCCCTTGATGGTTTGTTGTAATGTACATGTGTTTTGTTCATTATTCATTTTTGAAGCTATTTTTCTCATGAATGTCTTGTTTAACTTAAGGAAATTTACTTGTTTGTAAGCACTAACAACTAAGAAAACCTTAGCACAAAAAGCAAGAAACAAGCACGTGTTTATAAATCTGTAATTGCTATTATCACAAGTTACAAAACAAATCATACAAAAGCAAATCAAGTCGGTATCGGAGCAAAAGGTTGAATTTCTTGATTACTTGAGTTTGTTCAATTAGGGTTTTAATGGTTGCAAAATTGTGATGCTTATAAGGTTAAAGTTGCAGAAAGGATAAGGGAAGATATTTGTTGCAAATCCTAAGGTATGCCCAAAAGAAGGAGAGCCACAAGGCCACAATATCCACCACCCAAAATTCCAATTCCAGTTGCACTTGAAACTCCTCAAGTTTTGCCTTCAATTGAGATTAAAGAGGTACAAGCGTACTAATTTTTGAGCGTGTATCCATAGCCATTATGTTTAGAGAAAGAGACTGTGAAGGTCCCTCTTCAGAAGAGGAATAATTCAAGAAATATTTCTACACTTTTACTAAGATGTTTACAGTCCTTTATGAAGAGAGGAACACTAGAATGTTTAGAGAGAAGTCTAAACCGCTACATGGAGAAGGAATCTCAAAGGACAAAAAATATGAGAAGAAGGATTCCAAAGGGAATCGTGGAAATCCACCTCCATCTCGAACATCCTCATCATCTTCCTCATTATTTCCATCATCTCACACAACATCATATTCCACTACCACCACTGAAACTTCCCATATTCATTCCAAAGCCCCAAAAGGAAAGACTCCATTACTAAAATTGGACATAAAATTTGAACTTGCAACGTACAATGGAGAGGTGAATGCAGAAAAGTTAACAATTGGATTTGACAGTTGGAGATATATTGTAGAATTCAGAACCTTCAAGAATATGACATAAAGATCCAGTTGGCTTCACTGAGGCTAGAAGGAGCTACACTAGTTTGGTGGGATGTAAAGACTCAAGAGGAAATGAGAATCCATGGTAAGATATCCATCACTTGGGTTGAATTTGTTTATGCAATTAAAAGACAATTTTATCCTTTATCCTATATGAAAAAAGCCATTATGAGATGGTAGAATTTTGTGTAGCTTAAAGTCCATATAGTCCCTGATTATACACAAGAGTTTAGGAAAATGGATTTATTATTAGGAGTGAATTTGAATTCCCAAGATACACTGCTGAAATATATTGGGGGTTTAGATTCCTATCTTAAACACACTATTCTTATGTCCAATCCAACTAATTTGGATAAGTATGTGTGCAAGCCACGCATCTTGAATCTAGAGGAAAGAACGCTTATGAAGAGAGTAGTAATAAAAGGACCCCAAAGCGTAAGGAGAAAGAGAAAGGAGGAAAATGGAAATGAAAGAAAAAAGAAAGTGTGAAGAAAGAAGGGGATAAATTTATTTGTAAACATTGTTCAAAAGAAAGACATAATGAGGATCATTGTTAGAAACTCCATCCAAAAATGAGACCAAATAAGTTCAACAATAAAGGGAAATAGAAAACCACTTCTATCACTCAAGAAGATTTAGGTTCTGAATCAAGTGATGAAAACAAAATCACTGTCATGGTAATCAAAGGAAAACAAGATATTGCAACCACTAGTTCATAAAACTGTAACACTACTACTACTCGAGATGAAAAGAGATGAATTCAAATATTTCATGTTATGATCATATCTAAACACAACAAGATTGACATACTCTTTGATAGTGGGCCACAAGAGAATCTAATCTCTAAAGGCTTAGTCAACATATTGAATCTTGAAACTATACCTCACCATAAACCATACCCTTTGAGATGGATAACAAGAGACACCAATTTATAGGCTACAAGAAAATGTTTTTTAAGTTTGTAATCACTGCAAAATTTTTTAACGAAGCAGAGTTAGATGTGGTACCACTTGATATTTTAGGTGTGGTGTTGGGTAGTCCATATTTGTATGACCAAAAAGCAGTCCTTTACCACCATGAAAACAAGTATCACTTGTTCAAGGATGCTGTGGAGTATATAGTGAGAGCCCATCACAGAAAGTTGAACATTTCTTTGCTTAATGTAGAGCAGGCAAAAAGACTAGTGAATTCAAGTAAAAGTTTTGTACTTCTCATGTTCAAGCCAAATGATGATATTGTTTATGAAAGTGTTGTTGCATGTAATGCATGTTTCAATTCTGATTTGGTTGGTTCAGTTCATCAGAGTGATGAAGTATTTCAGGTTGTGAAAGAATCTTCCTTCAACGAGAAAGAAACTTCACATGAAATATCTTTGCAACAAGAGGTTTCTCTTTGTGATGTTAGCATACAAGGGTTGAAAAAATTGCAAAGTGTAGAGACACGAATGAAATGCAAAAGTTTGTTGAACAATGGGCTCATTAAATCATCACTTATGAAATGTTGTGCACCAATGGTTATGATGCCAAAGAGGAATTGTAAGTATTTCAAGAAAGAGGATAAAAGGAGTAGTTTTCACCAAAGCAAAGTTGTATAAAGAGGTCAGTGCAAGAATATACATAACACCAAACAATAATGGTTTGTATGGCTTTTAATGTTGTATGTTCTTTGTATCACTTCCATTACATACATGTATTTGAATTTTTGCAAAAAAGAGTAATTTCTTGAAGAAATTATCCACTTTTTTTTCTCTGCAAATACTAACATCTATTAACTGAAAGGCAAAATATTTTTACATATGAGCGAGGCATTACAGAACTCAATAAACCAAAACTGCCCCATTATAGACATAAGCTGTGGAAAACAGTTACAAAGAGAAAGAGACCAGAAAGCATACATAGAGAGAGACATGCGTCGCCGAGAAGGAAAACTGAGCCAGCACAGAGACACAAAAAACATTGCAACCTAGCAAATACAGAGTCATCAAATTCCCATATGGGAGCCAAAAAACAGTAGGACAATTGCATAGAAACCTGACCATAAGTCTGAGACCAGAGCCGAAATAAAAAGAGACAGTTCCAAGAGGCACTACTTCTCTTTTGCTGGGTCATTGTCCTTCTTCTCATCCCGAGTAGTGTCGCCATCCTTAAAACCTTCGTGTTATGAAACCAGCTCAAGAAAAGATAGAAAAGATAGATCAACGCCTTAGAATTTAGCATCTTTGAGGGGGCAACCTCCTTTACATTACATAAATGAACTATTCTTGGATGATTCAAATGACAAAACCTCCTTTATATATATATAGGAGTCTAAGGAGTCACAATATAAACCAGGCGACCTAACAATAATAA
>APFE031348706.1:38405-91429 GCA_000404065.3 Pinus taeda
GGTGCTGCAAACTATATTTTGGGCATGGAAATTAAAAGAGATCAAGAAAAGAGGAAGCTCTGGTTAAACTAGAGGAAGTATGTCGAGACAATATTGCAGAAGTTTAATATGCAGGATAGTAAACCGGTGAAGGTTCCTATTCCTGTAGGTGTAAAATTATCTGTTGAAAAGTGTCCCAAGACACAAGAAGAGGAAGAGGATATGTCATGTGTTCCATATGCAAGTGCAGTCAGTAGCCTGATGTATGCAATGGTCTGTACTAGACTAGACATTGCACATGCAGTGGGAGTATTAAGCAGGTTTATGTCAAAATCAGGAAAGGAGCATTGGACAGCAGCAAAATGGGTTTTCAGGTATTTGCATGGCACTAGTGATTATGGTTTGTGCTACCAAGGAAGACCAAGATTGGACAGAGTGTTGGATTTCATGGCTTTGTTGATGCAAACTGGGCTGGAGATCTAGATCAGATAAGATCTACAAGTGGGTATGTGTTTAACCTATTTGGAGGCGCAGTCAGTTGGATGAGTAAGAAACAATCTGTAGTGGAATTATCAACTACAGAGGCAAAATACATGGCAGCCACTCATGCAAGAAAGGAAGCGGTTTGGTTGAGATTGTGTTCAAGTATTGGGTTAGTACAAGAAGCTATAAGGATAGACTGTGACAGCCAAAGAGCAATTTTCTTGGAAAAGAACCTTGCATATCATTCAAATACAAAGCATATTGATGTTCAGTATCACTTTTTGAGGGGTATGATAGAAGACAAAAAGGTGTTGTTGGTAAAGGTGGAGACTTTGAAGAATACTGCAGATGCATTGACAACATTTGTGAGCTCTGAGAAGTTCTCCTGGTATAGAGAAACAATGGGCATTTCAAGGTTGGAAAAATGACTAAGCTCTCCTATGGCCCCCTGTTGAAAGAAAACAAAAAGTGGGAGAATGTTGGGTTGTGTTATATTCTTTCCACGTAATTAACAGGGAGTTTGAGGGGTACCCGTAACCTCACTTTATGGGGTCCGGGGCAGCGCCCTGAAAAATTTTGATTTTGGACCCTATGTTAGGTTGGATAGACCCACCTATGGTTTTGTGCATGATTTTTGCACATGTCTTTTGGACACGATGGTTTTTCGGTCCATGTTATTGGATGCGATGGTTTCGGTCCATGGTATTGGATGCAATGGTTTTTAGTCCATGGTATTAGATGCTTCGGCATGTATAGATATGTATTATAAAATTGAAAGGAACATAATGAAAATTCAAGCTAGTAGTCCCGGTTTTGGGATCCAGTGGGAAAATCTCTGTGTATATGTGTTTTATGTGTTATGCTCTCGCATTGTTTATTTTTCTGTGTTTTAGAATTTGTATGTAGGTAATTTCTGTACAGGGTTAAAACCTACATATTTTAGTACTTAGCTTATTAAGAATGTGTTTTAATGGTTGTTATTTTTTTCCCATACTTATGGACTGATGAGCCTCAGTATTACAACAAGAATTTTGTAACTCCCAAGGCTACCAACTCAAATTATCAACATGGGGTTCGTACAAACTTAAGAGGTGTCGGCACTATATGTTCAACATACAATGTGTCCTTGTTTTGTTGATATGATGTAATGTAGTGAATGTCATGAAATAAAAGCCTAAACTAGTTGCATAAATGGAAATGTTAATTTGGAAAGAGATTAATCCTAGGCAAGAACAAGAATTTGTATTTGAAATCCTAAGAGCATGAATTCAAATAAATAGGCCTAATCTATTGTCTAAAAAGGCATGTCCTAATTGGTGTTTATTCTTCCTAAATCATGGATTTAGATCTTAGGGGTCATGATTCAATCCTAAGATACAAAAATCAGGCTTTTGGAGCAAATATGGTCAAGTTTACACGTGCTACAGGAGTGCTACAGGAGGTTGCTACAAGCGAAACATAATTTCTACAAGCAAAACAAAAATTGCTACAAGAGGAGATAATTCACCAAGTGACCAAGTAAACAAAATTAAAATGGGATGGGACAATTTTTTTTATTAATTAGGATGTCTTAGTACTCCATTTCAAGTGGAATCACTCCAAAATACCCTTGTTAACATGTACTAAAAAATAGCAGAAAATTACTACCTTAAAAACTAGAAATTCAAGAACTAATGAGCTAGTTAACCTATCAAATGCCTAACATAATAAAGTGAAAATGCATTGCGATAAATTTTGTTATTAAATTGAATTTCTTTATGACCTAATACTAGTGGAATAAACGCAATTGAATTTCATTAACATGTTCTAAAAAATAGCAGAAAATTACTACTTTTCGCTACAAGGGACTTCTAGAAATTCTAGATTTGTGAACTAGTAAACCAATCCAAGTAGCTCAATGATGAATATAGCTTTTAAAATTTATTTTAAAAATGAATCTGTAAAAAAACTCACTTCAATCATTTAACCCAATGCTATAGCAAAAGAAGCATCAATACTAAATGCAGAAATAGGAAAAACAAGAATAAGGATACTCAGATTCCTATGAAGGAGAAAAAGCTTTAGAAGCTAAAAATGGCACCAAACTTCATCATTTGAATCAATTCAAGTACATCCCTGCTATAAATGAAAGTGGAGTTGCAAAAACAAAAGTTTTCTCCATAAGAAGACTAAGAAATACATGCCTCTAGAAGAAAATTCAAATTGGTGCTTATAAAAAATGATGAGGAAGAATTCTCCTTGAAAGGAGGAAGATTTCCCCTCCAAAATACCTCAAATAGTGGATTTGGTTCCCAACACTAGGAATCTATATTAAATTACAGGGAACACATTCCTAGATTTTCTCAATCACTGGAGACCCATAATTTGTCAATTATTTCATGATATTTTCTTCATTTATTATCCAATATTTATCCTCCTGTAGTACAAAGAAAGTCTCTATACTATCTCGTCCTCCAAATCTTCATAATCTGCCCAATATTCTCGCAATATTCTTCAAAAATAAATAATATTAGGCACATAATATGCAATCATCTATAACCTTACTAAGAACATATTAAAGCAAAAAAAAAAAATTATTAAGTGTAGAAGGATGTTGGAAATAATACTAAGAGGGGGGGTGAATCAGTATTATCAGATCAAGAATTTTTCTTTTTCATAATCAGATTTATATACGATATTTCAAAGAGAGGAACTAGCATGTACACTCAACTGTCTTTAAGGCAACCAGTGTTTATGTAGTAAACTTATGATTCAGTTAATTCATCATATGTTGATATTTAATTAGTGCATCAATACTTCATCAATTATTAAATAGTAACCATGTGTAGTATAAACATAATAAACCATTACACATAAGCAACACACATGAACACCAGAATTTAAGGTGGAAACCCAATGTGGGTGAAAACTATTTGTTTTTGTCGTCTCTGTCTTCTTTTAATAATAAGAAAATATGTTTACAATATTTTATTGGTGTAGACTCATACCAGTATGTGGCTTCTACTTGTAGAAGGTTACAACCTTCTCTCGTTCTCCAGCTTCTACTGGAAGGGAGCTACAACCCCCTAGCTCTTATACTAGCTAATACGTTTACTAGTACGTAGGTACCAACCTATAGAAAACTCCACTCTTCCACCAAGGACCATGTTTCATGAATTTTCATACTAGATTCTCCTGGCACATATCAAGACGTATGAATACCTTGACTCATCAATAATCCATTAGAAATTTAGAAACTCAAACTTCATCAACCAACATGAAGTTAATCTAAAACAATTAGATCATTGTCATCAGAACACTGTGATGAACCCAGAAACCTGTATCAACCAACTGAAACCTCCAAAATTCATGTGTCAGATTGTATACGCTATTTCAATGAAGAAAACATGCATGTATATGCTACTTCCTTCAGCCCAACCTGTGTATACCTCTGAAGGTTTTGAATCATAAAATCTATGAATCACAAACTATACCAACCAGCAGTATGTTGAGCATCTACTGTCAACTTATAGAACTTTACACAGGCAGGCAACAAAAAACACTTCTTCTCACTTATACAATCAATCAAATATCAACCTCCTTATGCATTCAGATTTACATTTAGATCTAAGAAGACTTCATTGACAGACAACAACAAAATAGCAGCAGCAATAAATCAACAATACTAATCTGATAGATCAGTCATCTCTGAACATCAAGCCTTTCTTTTGTATACGCTACTTGAAAGAACAGAACCTGCGTGTATATGCTCTTTTGCCGAGACAAACCTGTGTATAGATCTGCAAATATTGACTCAAAGCTTTGATGCAATTCCAAATTTCAGACAAACCCAGATCATGATAGATAATGAATAAAACAGATGCAAAACATCAGATCTAGCCTCAACCAATATCAGATCATTCAAGAATAAGTCATTTCAAGTCTCATGATCCTAATCAAATATTGAACTCAAGGTGCACATAAATATTTCAGATCTAGTCCCAAACATAACCCTGCAACATAAAATATACTTCAAATAGAAGTATTCCTTAGAATCTTATTCACTTGCACATCTGGCCTTATGATCCTCTCTTCTTTATACAGTTTTTGGCATTTCTCAATACCATGGACCGAATCCACTTAAGACCAATACCTTGGATCAAATACCACGGACCGAATACCTTGGACTAAATACCTAGGGTTAATATCATGGTCCAAAGATACCTTGGACCAAATACCTCAGACCAAAACCATGGTTTTCAACATGTACATGCCTTGTCTTCTATGGGAGTGCGTGTGTACATTATACGCTATTTCTGTTCTGATTACCTACATGTATACGCTGCTTGGACTAAGTGAACCTACGTGTATCTCTTAAACTTCTCTTACATCATCTTCTTCCTTCAACTTCTTTATTCTGATCAATAGACCTTAGTTCCATCTTCCTGATCCTCTGTACCACTTCCCTATTGCCTCTGAATATTCATGTTAGCCTCTTATCAAAACTGAGTTGATGTGTAGAGTTGTCATCAAGGACAATACTTGTATCATAATTCCAATAATCTCCCCCTTTGGACTTGATGGAAACCATGATGGTGTTGACTACTGCAAGTCGTAAAGACTGTTAGAGATACCATACAACACCAAAATACTAAAATACTCTCCCCCTTTGACATAAAGGGAAAAGGGCAAACCACTCTACTCTCCTCCTTTGCATGATGTTATCCATACTCCCCCTGAGTACATGCCGATTCTGCAGAGAGATGATTCAATATAATAACATGACACTATAACTCAACAAAGTGAGTATGACCTCCCTATGACCACGAACTCATACATACATCACTCACCCAACCAAGTGGGGATACACCATATTTGAATCATCTGCCCAACCAAGTGGGGATATACCAAATTTTATACATGACAGAAATACAACAATTATTACATCATCCATCCCAAGGATATTGGGGAAATAAATTACATCATATGACTAATAGAACTCATTGAAATATAGACCATGACAGAAGAACTTATATCACACTAATGACTGATGCAACCAAGAAATAGTTGAGTTCAGCAACCATAATGCCAACAATGTGGAATATGAATGCTCCCCATAAACCTATGCTACCACTATTTTTTTGTTAGAAAAACATATGCGCGCTTTCAGCCAAGGCCATCTGCATGTACCCACGCATATACTTCATGAAACCAGCGTGTAGTAAACTTCCTCTAAAAAACGGGATTTAACAAGAGGATGATGCAGCAACAACTCCCAGGTTTTGTCTAAGATATTCAAATTTTTCTCTAGAAATTGGTTTAGTGAATATATCAGCAACCTATTCTTTGGAGGGGACATACTCCAATTTGACCTTTTGTTCAAGAACTTGTTCTCGTAGAAAATGGTACTTGATGGGTATGTGCTTGGTCTTGGAGTGCATGACTGGATTCTTTGAAATATTGATGACACTTGTATTATCACATAGAATGGAGATGGGTGGAGTACGTGTGATCTGAATGTCTTGCAAAGTTTGCATCATCCAAAGTAGTTATGTGTAGCAAGATGCAACAGCCACATATTTTGCTTCAACTGTAGATAAAGCAATTGAACTTTGTTTCTTGCTGAACCAAGACACTAACCTAGAACCCATATAAAATGCACCACCACTAGTGCTTTTTCTATCATCAACACTTCTTGCCCAATTTGCATATGTATATGCATGAAGAGTAAGATCTGCATCTCTAGGATACCATAGTCCAAAGTCCTGAGTTCCTTAAAGATATTTGAAAATTCTTTTGACTGCCTGAAGGTGTGATTCCTTTCAATTTGCTTGGAATCTTCCAACTATTCCTACTGCATGCATGATGTTAGGTCGGGTACTTGTTAGATAAAGCAGACTACCAATCATGAATATGTAAGTTGGTTGATGTGCTATTGTTGATTCATCATTTGAGTTGAGACACCATCTTGTTACCATTGGAGTACATACATGTTTAGAATCTTCCATTCCATACTTTTTCAGGATCTTCTTGAGATATTTGGTTTGTGAAAGAAAAATACCATCTTTAATTTGTTGAACTTGTAGACCAAGAACATAGGTAAGTTCACCAAGCAAGGACATTTCAAATTCTTTCTGCATTATTGAAGCAAAATTCTAACTCATGGATTCTTCATTGCTACCAAAAATGATATCATCAACATAAACAATAATAATTAGCAATTTATCATTTTCAATATTTGTATATAAATTTATATCTGTAGAACCTTTTGCAAAACCTTGTTGGTGTAGATATTTGTCAAGGTGGTAATACCAAGCCCTTGGAGCCTGTTTCATACCATAGAGAGCCTTTTTGAGTCTGCATACAAGTTTTGCATCATTTCAAAGAATGAATCTTTCTTGTTGTTCAATATAAACTTCTTCTTGTAAATCTCCATTAAGGAAGGCTAATTTTACATCCATTTGGTATACTTTGAATTTCTGAAAACTAGAAAGAGAAAGAAACATTCTTATGGCTTCAAGTTTGGCAACAGGTGCAAAAGTTTCTTCAAAATCCATACCTTCTTGTTGAGCATACCATTTACAAAAAAGTCTAGCCTTGTTTCTAATGACTTCTCCATTTTCATTTACCTTGTTCTTGAATATCCATTTAGTTCCTATAATATTTTTATCATGAGGTCTAGGAACTAATTCCCAAGTGTCATTCTTTTCAATTTTCTCAAGTTCTTCGTCCATGACCTTGAACCAACATTCATCTTTGCATGCTTCATTTACATTTTGAGGTTTGATGGAGGATAGTAATGCTAGATAGCTTGAGGTCCCTATAATAGTTCTTCTTGTCTGTACACCAGCCTCCCTTTCTCCCAAAATTTGAGTTTTTGGATGATTTTTCTAAACATACCTGGATGGAGTATTTTCTTCTACCATCATATCTTCTTCTAGTTCTTCATTTGTTTCTTCTTCAATATAATTTTAATTTGATGTGGGAAAGTAATCCCCATCTTCCTCATTATCATAATCTTTTGTTGATTTTATCTGTTTTGGATTTCTGCATGCTTCATCAACTACAACATCAATTATTTCAACAATTTTCCCAAGTCTTTTATTATAACATTTATATCATTTACTTCTAGAAGAATAACCAAGAAGAATCCATTCATGTGCTCTGGGTTCAAACTTACCAAGTTTTTCATCAGTCCTTTTGATAAAACATTTGCTTTGAAAAACTTTAAAGTATTTTACAGTAGGAGTCTTGCCATACCAAAGTTCATGTGGAGTTTGAGTGCTATTTACCTGAAAATTTGCTTTGTTGAGAATAGTCATGGCAATGAATGTAACTTCACTCCAGAAGGTTGTAGGAGTTCCAAATTCATCTAGTATGGCTCGAGCTAATTGTTGAACTATTTTGTTCTCCTTTCTACTACACCATTTTTCTAAGGTGTTCTTGCAGTGGAGAATTCCCTTTTTATTCCATGTTGTTCACCAAAGTCAAAGAATTCATCTGATATAAATTTCCCTCCTTGATCAGATATGAGGCATTTGATTTTTCAATTTGATTCATTTTCAACCAAAGCTTTGAAGGCTTGTAACTTTTCAAATATGCTTTAGAAGACCTATCCAACACATTCTGGAAAAATCATCAATGAACAAAATAAAGTATTCTTCTCCATGAGGTGAATTTTTCCTTGTTGGTCCACATAAATCAGTATGGATAAGTTCAAGAGGCTTACTATCTTACCCTTCTTTTTCCATGAAGTAAATTTTCATTTTCTTACCGATTTGACATGGTTTGCATATTGTATTTTCTGGGATGTTGATATCTGGAAGATCATGAACAACCTTGAGTCTGCATGCTTTTCTTATTTGAGAAAATATTAGATGTTCCAATCTTATATGCCACAACCAGTTTTCATCATTTTTGCTTAGATAGCATTGTTGTTGTCCTCTTTTGAGTATGTATAAGTTGTTTGGAGTTCTTGTACCTTTGATCATGGTCTCTTCTGTATCAAGCTCACGAACAACACATCCATTTGATCGAAACACCACTTCATTTCCTTGATCACACATTTGACCAACACTCAACAGGTTATGCTTTAAACCATCTACATACATAACATTTCCAGCTTTAACCTTTTATTTCAAGAAAACAGAACCTTTACCTTTTATGACAGCTGCAGTGTCATTTCCAAATGAGACATTCTTTTCCTTTTCTAAGGCATTATATAAGTGAAGTTTCTCTTTGTCACCTGTCATATGTTTGGAGCATCCACTGTCGATGTACCACTGATTTTCGTGTCCTTATGCATACAAGTCTATACCACATCTTTCTGTTTGAGATTCTTTCCTTCTCCATATATTTGGATTTAATGGTGTTTGCTTCTTTTGAGGTGTTTGCCAAAATTTTCTCCTGCATTCAAATTCTTCATGACCAAAGTTGTTACAAATTGAGAATTCTATTTCATTTTCAAGAGGAGAAAAGTTATTATAGGAACTTCTTTTTATTACTGTTACATTTCTTTGATTTTGTGCTTCTCTAGTCATGATGATTTTGTAAGCAAAGCATTGAGCAGCTTTGTGCCCAAAATTATGACATGAAAAGCATTGCCCATTAAAGGAGTTTCTGCGGCTATCAAATCTATTTACCTGTTGATTGTAGTTTCTATTGATATTCATCTTTGGAGCAAATTAAGTATGATTTTCCTGAGTTTGGTTCTGGCTTCTATTGATATTCATCCTTGGAGAAAATTGAGTATGATTTACCTAGTGATCAGCTTTATGCCTTTGTTGATGATTGTCATACTGTTCACTGATCTTTGTTGCATCAAGATAGCTTTTGGTGGAGGTTGACGACTTTTGTGATTGAGATGCTTCTTCAGTATATCCAAGACCTGTCTTTATCAGAGGAGATCGCTAAACTTTGACAATTTCATTTAACGTTTCTGATCCTTTAGGAAATCTAAGATTGAGAGATTTTGTTTTCTCAAGATCTTTTCTTAGACCCACAATTTCACATTCTAGTTTTTCATTGTGTTTTTCTTTTTCAACAAGTTGGTATGTCAAGGTATCTATGATCATGTTCTTTTCTTCTAAACAGATTTTGAGTTTAGAGATTTCTTCATGAAATTTTTCCTCTTCTAAAGAATCCCAAAAATCATCATTGTCTTAAGCCATGAGAAGTCTATAATCATCACTATTAGATAAACCATCATTATCCTCTTCTAAACTATCCCAAAAATCAGCGCTATCATAGTCCATGAGAATTTTGTAATCTTGACTAGTTTCATGTTCATCACTATTAGATAAACCATCGCTATCTTCATGAGTATAGTAACTTCTATTCACAACTTGTTTCCTATTCCCTTTTTCATATTCCTTTATGTTTTCATATTTATCTTTATGAGGACATTTGGCAGCATAATGACTGACTCTACACAAGCAAAGCATTTGAAAGGTAGCTTACCTATGAACCTTCCAGAACCTCATTGAAGCTTCTTGACAAAATTTACCTCATCTTCTTCATCTGAAATGTGTCCTGATTCATTGTGTTCTTCCTTTTATTTTCCTTTTGCTGAAGCTTTAAATGTGGCTTCTCTCATATTTGATGGACCTCCTTTTCTCATCTCAAAAGTAGTTATGATTCTGTGAAGCTGTGTCATAGTGTTATTCTGCAGATCCTATTTTTCTTCTATGGTAGACACTTTTGATTCAAATTTAGCAGACAAGGATCTCAAAATTTTCTCAACTAAGGTAACTTCCTTTATTTCTTCACCCAAATTCTTCATACAACTAACAACCTCAGCTATACATAAGAAGTAACTAGCTATACTCTCATCACTACGAATATTAAGAGTTTCATACTGAATTATGAGAGTTTGAAGCTTAACACGTTTTACCTGAGAGTTTGCTTCATAGCTCTTAATGATTTTGTCCCATATCTCTTTGGCTGATTTGAGCTACATGACTTTGACACACTCTGATTGTGACAAACTTCCCAATAAAGTATTGATAGCTTTAGCATTGGTTTCATATTGCTTTTTACCTGCCATGTCTATAGGAATTGTTGTTGGAAATTTATATCCTCCTTCCACAATTTCCCAGACATCTGTTACAAGAGATTGTAGATAGGTTGTGGTTCTTATTTTCCAATAAAAAAAGTTTCTCCCATCGAATATTGGTGATCTAATGGATCCCATGCTTTCGTGATTATTCATCTTGATGGATCTTCCTTCAAGCGAACAAGCTTCTTCTTAAGGACCTACTCTGATACCAATTGTTGGGAATGATACTAAGAGGGGGGTGAATCAGTAATATCAGATCAATAATTTTATTTCTCAAATAGATTTGTATACGCTACTTTAGTGAAGTGAACTAGCGTGTACAAGCAACTGTGATTAGAGAAACCAGCGTATATCTAGAGAACTAGTGATTTAGCCAATTTATCATGTGTTGATCTTAAACCAGTACATCAGTAACTTATTAGACAGTGCAGTAAAAGCGGAATAAAGCATCACACATAAGAAACACACATGAACACCAAGATTTAAGGTGGAAACCCTGAAAATCACCTGCTGCTGTCATCTTTGTCTTCTTTTAATAATAAGAAAATCTGTTTACAATCTTGTACTGGTGCAGAATCATACCAATACTTAGGCTTCTACTTGCAGAAGGTTACAACCTTCTCTGATTATCCAACATCCACTGGAAGGGAGGTACAAATCCCTAGCTCTTGTGCTAGCCAATATGTTTACTAGTATGTAGGTTCCAGCCTACAGAAAACTCCACTCTTCCACTAGGGACCACATTTCATGAATTTTCAGACTGGATACTCCTGGCACATATCAAGACATATGAATACCTTGACTCATCAATAACCCATCAGAAATTTAGAAACTCAAACTTCATCAACCAACATGTAGTTAATCTGAAACAATCAGATCACTATCACCAGAACACTATGTTGAAGCCAGAAACCTGCATCATCATTCAGAACCAGTTATAACCTCAGAAACCATGCATCGGATTGTATATGCCACTTGGCTAAACTTAAACTGTGTGTATATGCTACTTCTGTTAATCAAACCTGCATATACCTCCAAAGCTACTGTGAACATAAACTTTTGAATCAAGTTTGTGCCAACCAGCAATATACTGAACATCTACTGTCAACTTACAGAGCTTTACACAAGTAGCAATAGAGATCACTTCTTCTCACTTATACAAGAAATCTATCAAATATCAAACTCCTTATTCATTCAGTTTTACAATCAGATCTAAGAAGACTTCATTGACAGATAGTAGTAAAATAGTAGCACTGATCTGATAGATTAGTCATCCATGAACATCAAACTTTTCATTTGCATACGCTACTTGGAAGAGTTGAACCAGCATGTATACGCACCTTCACCAAAGCGAACCAGCATACAGATCTACAAATACTTACTTATAACTTCGTTGTAATTCCAGACTTCAGACATACCCAGATCATCACATATAAAGGATAAAACATGTGTTAGCAATCAAATCTAGCCTAGCCATTATTATATCACATAATGATAAGTCATTATGATCTCAATCCATCATTAGATCTCATCCATAATCAAACACTTAGGTGCATACTTAGTTCAGATCAAGCAAAGCATCAGAAACCCATAACATGCATATTTCTTTTTGATCTAACACTTCATAAGATATTCGTACTCTTAGCCCTTTGATCTTCTCCTCCTTATATACTTAGATCCTTTGTCAATACCTTGGACCAAAAAACCACTTAGGACCAATACCTTGGATCAAAAACCTCAGACCAATTAACTTAGACCAATACCTTGGACCAAAATACCTTGGACAAAATACCTCGGACCAAAACCTTGATTTTCCAACATGTACGTGCTTTTCCTCTTGTGGGAGTGCGTGTATATGTATACACTCTTTTTGTTCTATGGACTGTTGTGTATACGTTGTTTTGACTAAGTGGACCTGCGTATACTTCTTAAACTACTTTACATCAACCTTTTCCTTTACCTTCTTTATTCTGATCAGTAGACCTTAGTTCCATCTCCCTGTTCTTTTGTCCCATTGCCCTGCAACCTATGAATGTACCTGTTGTACTATGAGTTTCCTTCTACCAAAACTGAATTGACCTGTGAGTGAGTTTCCATCAAGGACAACACTTGTATCATTATGACAATAGGGATGAGGTGGCCCAAAAATATTTTGATGATCTCAAGGTCGTCCTCATAAATGCTCCTTTGTTGCACCCGTCGAACTATTATCGAGATTACTTCCTTTACCTAGCCACGGCCCCTAGCACCATTTCTATGGTCTTGGTCCAAGACGACGATGAAGGTAGTGAACATGTAACCTACTACTTTAGTTGGAATATCCTTGACACTGAAACACATTATGCACATGTCGAGAAGTTGGCTTTGGTTGCTATTCAGGTTATTCAATGCTTTCGACACTATATCCTTGTACGTATGACTTCAGTGAATTCTAAATGCAACCCTATGACCTATATCCTAACTTGTCAGCTGCTGGGGGGAAAGTATTCTAAATGGATTGTCATCCTACAAGAATTAGATTTGGTCTTCGCTATGGTCAAATCTAGGAAGTCACTTGTTTTTTTCCGAATTGATTTTTTCCCTCCCCTCCAAGGCTCTCCCTGGTAGTGCAGATGAACAGATTCCAGATGAGACCCTTATCTTGATTAGCACCCTCGATCCATGGTATGGCGATATCATCGTGTATCTCTAAACATCCACGTTTTAGTCTGTGTTGACCAAGGATGATCGTCGAAGGATTCGATATCACTCCCAACCCTACCATATTATTGGCAATACTTTATATCGTGTCAGTGTTGATTTAGTTCTCTGTCGATGCCTTATGATTGAGAAAGCTGAAAGAGTTCCCAATGATTGACACTCTGGGGCATGTGGTGGTCATATGTCTGGTTACGCTACAACTCAAAATATACTTCGTGTTGGTTATTTCTGGCCGTCTATCTTGAAGGACTGCATTCTTGTTGTTCGTAAGTGCCACAAATGCCAAATTTATCAACACTAGATGCACGCCCCACCCACTTACCTACACACTGTCATTACCGTTGTTCCCTTTGCTAAATGGGGCATCGATTATATGCCATGCAACCCTCATTCAGATGGGGGCATGGCTATATTATCATCGCTATGGATTATTTCACCAATTGGGCCGAAGCGATGCCTACATATTCTGTAGATGGTAGGACAGTGGCTCAATTCATTTTCAACCATGTTATTTCTAGGTTTGGCGTACCCCAAGCCATTGTCACAGACCATGGCTCCCATTTCAGAGATTACATGATGGATGAGCTGACACGACTCGACCCCATATTACCCTCATGTCAACGGCCAAGTTGAAGATGTGAACAAGGTCTTGGTCACGATGCTTCAGTGTACTATTGGTATGCACAAGTCCAATTGGCATCCCATGCTCTTTTCAGCTCTGTGGGACTAGTGAACTTCAACCAAAGACGCAACTGGTTTCCCACCATTCCAGCTAGTCTATGGTCTGGAAGAAACATTTCTTATCGAACGTGAGATTCCTTCACTCAAGTTAGTTGTCCTCCCTGAATGTCACCTCAAGAGGAACGCCTCTTATATTTAGAACGAATGGATGAGACTCATTATCTCGTTGCCTTGGACATCGAAGCACAAAAGAAATGGGTCAAAACCCATTTCGATCAGTCAGTCTCCCCTCACGCATTCTTCGAGGGTGATTTGGTCTTATTATAAGACCAAGCTAAAGATAAGCTGGGGGCAGGCAAGATCGAACCTATGTGGCATGGGCCCTATATTGTGAAACGCGTTTTGCAGAAAGGAGCCTATGAGCTTATTGATTATGAAGGAAATCCTCTCTATAAACCCTAAAATGAGCTTTACCTCAAAAAGTACTATGCTTAGGTCATATTTCATGGTTACTTATGTACATCAGTGTGTGATTCATTTTTGTACAACGTGGTTTTATGTGATAGTTTTCAAACAACTTTCTTGCTTACTATGATTTTCTTGCTTTGCAGATGTCTACGACTTCGCACGTTGGCTTCGCTAATGGTGCTTGTCGTAGTACCCAGAACTTATCATCCGTGGCATGGGCTATTTATGACCCTAACGGTGAGTTGATTGACCTTTAAGATATCTGCCTAAATCGCACAACCAACAACATTGTTGAATACAGTGCGGTCATTGAACTATTGTCAGAAGCCATCACTCTAGGCATCATAGAATTGGTTGTCAACCTACATTCACAGCTTGTCATCCTTCAACTCAACGGGCAATATTCTGTCAGGAACCCCCAAATATTTAGAATGTATCTCCGTATCTGTCTATTGGAAAGGCATTTTGATTATATCACATATCATCATATTCCTAGATGCATGAATACATTGATAGATGCATTAGCTAATTACGTGTTGGATAGACATTTACAAAACATGTAAAAGATAAAACAAACCATTTATACCATAATAGATAGGAAAATGCAACACAAACACACACACACACACACACACACACATATATATATGGTGATAATGTTTGATACACCAAAACCCAAAAAATAATATGTGTGTCTAAAATAACATCAGCTGCTCACAGGCCTCATACATTCGTGGCACGCAGGCCTCAAAAAAAATGTAAGTGTTGGACCTAGGAACTAATCAACATGGTGATCATGGTAGCATGAGAAAGCTCGTGCAACACGACTCAGCAATCAGCGGATGTAATCTAAGACTCCCACCATGTGTCCTTGGTACCAACGGGGAATGTCTCCTACATGAGCATACTCCGGGATACCATGAGTTAACCCCTCAAGGTTCCTCGTGATCTCCTCCTCGTTGTCACTCCCTTCCTGATAAGGGGCGATATCATCAATAGGATGGGGGACGCGCTTGGCTATCGGGGACATCCCAGTTGTCCGCTCTAGTCCAACATGTAAATTAACAAGAGAAATGTTATAAGCACACACACACACACACACACATATATATATATATATAACAATTAAAAAATCTCAAAATTAAAATTTTGATTTTTTACCTTTGTCATCGAAGTCCTCCCCTTCTGGTAAGGGCATGTCTAGATCTCCACGGAAATCAGTGTTGTTGTATGGCCAATCCTGCACGATGATCTTCTATCATCATAACCATGAAAAGAATGCAGGTCAGTATGACATATGCTGACCCCCAGTTATCTTGGGCATCAAACGACTCCAGCGGACCATCGGTGGATCACGTGGCATAGGAAGATCTACCTCATTCAGTTGATACTGGAACAGTTGAACTCGTTCCAGGAAGAAGCTCACAAGTATAGATCTGAAGCAAAATTGCTTCAGATTCCCTGCCTTGAATTTGGAAAACTGGCACTTGATGTTCATCTTCATGGCCTCTGCCTATTTGAAGATCGTAGGAGCACTCTCAGTGTCAAATGCTGCACACTAGAAATATCTATCTTCCCACTCTTGGATTTCAGGGCCTCAAGGTAGTGTTCGGAAAGTAGGGAAGATATTCTTACCCCAATCGGATGTGACCCATACAAGTTCACTAGATCACCTCTGCGAGATAGTCCAAAGATGAAGTATATATCTGAAGTTTCCAACTCGAGCTTCTGGTCGCCAATGACAAAAATCTCCCGATTAATGTCTCAAAGACTAATAAGGTATCAAAGAAACTCAGGTTGGGCCCGCATCCCTGGTGTAAGGAAGAATTTGAGGAGCCTGCAAGCCCTCAAAGACTCCAGGAAATTTGGGTCATTCATTGCTTGGGTGTCAACATATACATGTTCCCATTCTTTCGAATCCACCATTTTCAGTGATTCTCTCCTGCAAAAGTCATTAATTTGAGTCAATAATCATCCTTGGCACATAAAATTCAAATTTTAACGGCCAGTTTTGAGAAAATAGGGTTTTACCCTATCCACGGCGTTGGTGTTCCTATTTTAAAAATAGTTGCGTCGATCGACGTGGATGGCTTTGTTAATCACCCTCGGCCGTCGTGATTCCATGCCCAAAAATCGCGCTGACCGAGGGTGAAAAAGATTTTCAAAAACCTCCTTAAAAACTAAAAAAAATAGTTAAAAGAAAAAATAGAGAACATGAAAATGGAGCTCGGGGCTTCGGTTGTTACCTAGAACTGACAGCTCGTCAATTGACCTCTCGGATCTCTCGCAATTTTCTCTAGAACAATTAGGGCAAAAGTGAGTAAAAATTCTTCACAACAAAGGTAAAATGGTAAATGGTAAAAATATATTTACTTTTCCTCCTTTTATTCATCTTTTCATGAAAATATGAGGCTTTGTAAATATTTTGACCTATTTTGCCTTAAGGACTTGATAATACACTTTACCTTACTTGTGTAGCGACATGCGATGGATTTTCGACGATGATGATGAGTCACATTTCAGCTCTTTTCTCGACTCGTTAAACTCATATGAAGAGATTTCCGAGTATTTTTTTCCTTTTTGACTTGTTAAAGAGAATAAAAATAGGGGATATGCTTTCAGCTCTTTTCTGACCCTTTAAAAGAGAAAAGATGGTCGAGCCCTTGTCGTTTTGAAATTGTTAACATATGTGAAACATCGTGTTCCTAGTATAAGTTTACCCCTTTTTCAGGTTAGGATGCACTATTTACAACAAAGGTACTCCTTGACTGAAATGGTCAAGCAGTTCTCTCAAGTATTGTTTTCTACCTTTTTGGGCTCGAGAGACACAAATGTATGAAAAAGGACCATATGGAGTTTCTTTTACGTGTCTTTTTCAAACTCTCTAAACATGAAAAATATATTGAGTTACACCTTTATCGGACTTGTTAAACTATTAAACGACATCGGATTTGTCATCATGACGAACATGAGCTTCTCCTTCCTAGGGCTTGTTGAACTTACTAGGTCGGATTCGTCTGAAGGATGAACTTACAGTGAAATCATATGCTATCCCCTTCATGATTGTGATTAAAAAATAATTGGGGTACCTGCCAAAAATGGTGGGGGGGAATTTGGAAATCTATTGGTCGTGTCGGAAACTCACTCTTGAAAATGACACTCTTTTCTTCGTGTCAGGTTGGGACATCCTCCTTTGCATCGTTGCCCTTCCTAGGGTATGGGCCATTTACTTTTTCCTTCCATTTGATCTCTGCCATGTTATCATGACTGTCGATCCCATGGATCCAAAAGCTACCAAACTTCCATTTGTGTCACGGATATGTTCACTATTTTCCCTTCTGCAGTTACACTTAACTCTGATTCTATGTATTATCCAAAATCATTGTTGCATCCTCTCATCTCACATCGATGATGTGGGATTCATTATGGCCCTCCTTCGACGCATTCGCTTTCCATCGACTTCAACTCATTATCTAGGAAGTTGACCGAGAGACTCCCTTCCAGTACCTTAGAGCTTGCATGCCCTAATGGAAAGTTCTTCGCACTCGACGACAAGTTCACATCATTGACTTTCAATCGAGTGATTTCACAGGTGTTCGACTTCAGTTCCTCTATTCACATTCTGTGAATTGTGCTGATAGTACCTTGAGGACCATTGTCATTATTGGAGGTTTCTCTCGCACTTGTTAACAATTTACATCATTGACTGGTAATCAAGCGACTTTCTAGAATGTTCGACGTCAACACATCTATTAACATGTTAGAATTTGTACTTTGATCGGGTCATGTTGGAGCGTAAGACCTGGACTCAGATCACAAAATTCCAGGTTGTGAAGTGGTGTGACATGGTTATGATGATATGCATGTCCCTTTCAGATGGCTAGCTACAACCAGACCATGAGTTATCATATATGATCCTTCTCATTATTGGATGGCTGCGGCCATACCTTGGTTTCGTTATGATCCTCTTTGACAGATGGTTGTGCCCATACCTGGATCCATTTACATGATCATTCTTTGGATGGTTGTGTCCATGCCACGTTTCATGTATCATTTGACAGAGATCTCGATTTATGTATATGTATTTATACTTGCCTGCAAGTTTTCCGACGGTGGATCGGTTCCACACACTGATTTATAAAGCATTTCATCCCTCACTCCAACTCAGCCTTCACGCTTTAGGGGTCATCTATTACACAACATTTGTCATTGTCCCTGTACTCCCTATTCCTTGATCCTGGAGTACCTCTACAGTGAACCCCACATGCTTTTCCTTCATGATGAAACTCTCATTGTGTCCCTCTTCATGAGCAGATAAATTCCCTTTTGCACCATTTCCCCTGAAACTTCTATTTTTCCTAGTTTATAAGACCGATGCTAATGGCCTTTGTCTCCCCCGCATCGATGTGAAAAGATTAGCACTACTCCTTGTGCTGAATGGAGCGACTGAGTTGTGTTCCAGTCGCACCGGTCCTGTTATGGAATTTTTTTTAAATTAGAGTCGAAGCTTCCATCTCTAGAAGCTTCGTAATGGAAGTCTGGTAAATGGTTTGGCTAGATGTGGTCCAGGATGACAATTTGGGCTCCTTTCCCCTATAATGATGGAACTACCTCAAGGGATAAGTCCTTCTCCCATGAGAAGAGGATCCATCTCCCATCCATATTTCCTATATAAACCTCCCTCCTTCCCAAGCACAAACTAGTTTTTGGTTGAGTGTTGATACTATTTTGGTTTGGTGTAGAAAAGCAAGCTATTACTAGTTGTAGCTATCTAGTTGTGTGAGGGAGAAGTGTGGTTTGGTTTGGAGTGAAGCCTAAAGGGAAGAACTTTAAAACTATTGTTGATTGAGGTCATCATGGAATGCTAGCAAAAGTGTGTGGGAACCTGGTCTTGTCAGAGGAAGACTGCAACGTCAAGACGAATGGTTGTAATCTCTCTTTGATATTAATATATGCAACTACAGATTGATTTCCTACATGTTTTGTAATATTACATATTCATGGCTTAATGTTTCTTGACTTTTTAAGTAGGTTGAATTGCAATTTGTCTATTATTATGTTTGTTTTCTGTTGTTGTTTACTTGTTCCAGGTGCTTGAAGAAGGAAGCGAGAGATAGTTGGAGTGAGCAAGCGAGGACATCATCAAGCAGGATAAGCAGACCAAGAGGTAGGCCCTCTTGATTGATTCTAACCTAAGGAAATATTCCATAGAATGTATATGTTGTGGCTAGACCCATTATCGGGCTAGAGGAATTCGTTCGTGTCCGCACTTATAATTTTACTTCACCACATGAGGTATGTCCCTTACATGTGAGAGGAAAAGGCCAAAGTGTAGTGTTTTATCAATAGCCAACCAGCTTCTATGAAGTAGTGTCTAGAGTTTGATAATCCCAAGATAAAGATGAGGCTATCTATAAGGCATCAATATGTTATCAACATCAAAGTAAAAAAGAGAAAATAATAAATCATAGGCAAGTAAGAAAGGGAAAAGGTACCATTCAAATAGTAAAAATACAAGGGTTATTGGATCCAAAATCTTTAGTAAAGGGAAACAAAGTAAATCCACTACAAGGGGAAAACAAAAATCCCAACCTCTAAATGGACCTAAACAACCAGAAGCATCTAGTGGATTTGATTTTGGTAAAATACAGAAGCCATCCATACAATGTTGGGGTTGTGGGGAGTCACATTATCTCAGGGACTGCCCTTATCGTAAAATGATAGAGCAAGTAGTAAATGTCCAAGAAGCATCTACAGTGGAGGATATAGCAAGAGGTATGCCCAGAATAAATGTCACTCTAGAGGACCAAAAAGTTGAGCACCAACCATGATGTTTGAACCAGAAGGTAAACTTTGTAATCATGTTGTATCAGTTTTAATAGATACCAGAGGAATTCTAAGTTATATTAGCCCCAAATTAATGGAGTCATGTAAATTCCTAGTCCATAAATTCAAACATCCATGGCTGGTTCAATTGGCCTCTACGGAAATTGAAGGGTAACAACAAGGGCTATAAAATGTTTTCTGGAGTTAGCAGGACAACCAACATAAATAAATTTGAATGTCCTACCTCTAGGCTTTTATGATATCTTAATAGGCATGGATTGGTTAGAGGAACATTTGTTTATTTTAAACTGTAAAGATAACACTATTGTTTAT
Organism: Pinus taeda; assembly: GCA_000404065.3. Lineage (NCBI taxonomy): Eukaryota > Viridiplantae > Streptophyta > Pinopsida > Pinales > Pinaceae > Pinus > Pinus taeda. Next base: position 58,912 of record APFE031348706.1, read on the forward strand.
GTTTCAAAAGGAGGCATTTGAAAATAGATTCAAGGGATAGTGAGACATGTAACTCTAAGGAATATTTCATCATTACAGTTAAAGAAATTTATTAGAAAAGGGCTCCCAATTTTTTGCAGTTCAAGTAGGGTATTCTAATACTAAATAAAAATCTGCAACCTTAGGAAATTTGCCCATTGTTTAGAATTTTCTAGATATATTCCTTGAAGAAATTTGGAGACTGCCCCCAGGTGAGACATTGATTTTACAATTGAGCTGGTTCCAGGGGCCAGGACAGTGTCTAAGGCACCATACCAAATGATCATACTAGATTTTTACTGAGCTTAAAATACAATTGCAAGAACTTTTAGACAAAAAATACATTCATCCCAATGTATCACCATGGGGAGCTCTTGTACTTTTTATCAAGAAGAAAGATGGTACCTTGAGGTTATGTATTGATTATCGATAATTGAGAAAATTGACGATAAAAAATAAGTACATGTTACCCTGAATCGATGATTTGTTTGATCAGGTTAAAGGTGCAACAATATTCTCCAAAATTGACTTGTGCTCGGGATACCATTGGATACGAATTAAGGAAGAGGATATTTATAAAACTGCAACTAGGACATGTCATGGGCATTATAATTTTGTGGTCTTACCATCTAGGCTTACTAATGTCCAGTCACATTTATGAGCCTAATGAATAATATATTTCATCCATATCTAGACAAATTTGTATTAATATTTATTGACAATATATTAGTTTGTTCGAAAAATCTAGAGGAGCATAAACAACATCTGCAAATAGTGTTGCAAACTTTATGATACCATCAATTGTATGCCAAATACAACAAGTGTGATTTATTTAAGAATCATATACAATATCTAGGACATGTCATCACCTGGGAAGGAATAGTTGTGGACCCAGAAAAGATAAGGACAATTATGGATTGTCTAATCCATAAGAATGTTGTCGATATTATGTCCTTTATGGGTTTAGCATATTATTATCATCATTTTATAGCTAGGTTTTCAAGGGTAGCTTATCTTATTACATCATTAAAAAAGAAAGGGAAACCATTTGTTTGGACCTCAACTTGTTAAGAAAGTTTTGAACCGCTAAAAAAATTGTTGGCACAACCCCCGTTTTGAGAATTGTAGACCCTGAAAAGCAGTTCATAGTATTCACATATGCTATTTAGGAAGGGATAGGAGGTGTGTTAATGCAAGAGGGATGGGTGGTAGCCTATGAGTCCCAGAAGCTGACTCACTCACAGTGGTTCACACCCTAAAGGTATGGTAACATTACCTCTTAGGAAAAAGATTTATATTAATGATTGATCATAGCAACCTAACAAGTTTCTTTAAGTAGTGAACACTTAATGCTCGACAAGCACGGACTACTTTCCTAAACAAGCTTGAATTTGAAATTAGACATTTGAAGGGGAAGGAGAACTTAGTAGCAGGTTCTTTAAGTAGAAAAGTAAATTTCATTTATGAAGTCTCATTTAGTCAAGAAAATTTTGATATTTCATATCAAATCCAAATATCAGCCTCAAAAGATCCAAAATACCACAACAAATAGTTGAGCAGGAAAACCCTGTTGAAAAAAAATTAGGATATGGTAATAATGATAAAGGTTTGTTAATCTATAAAGGAAGAATTTATGTACTTAATAAGCAATATATAAAACAACTGATTATGGATGAATATCACAAGACCCCTTATGCTTCCCATCCTAGATATGAGAAACTGATCACAACTATAAGGAGAGATTATTTATGGCTAGACATGAAAAAAGAAATAGCATAATACCTGGTGGAATGCCTAGAATTTCAGCTAGTAAAATCCGAACACCAACATCTAGTTGGTTTTATTCAACCCTACCCATTCCTAAATGGAAATGGGAGAAAATTACCTTAGATTTCATCATGGGGTTACCCAAGTCAAAAATAAAAATGATTTGATAATGGTGGTAGTGGATAGATTAAGTAAAACTACAAATTTTATTCTAGTTATAAGGTCGTCCAAATTGATTACATATTTATGAGAGAGATTTTTTTCCTGCAAAGCATACCTAAAACCATGATTTCTGATCAGGATGTTAAATTTATTTCAACCTTTTAAAAGGATTTATTTACAAGACTGGACACATAGATACAATTCAACACTGCCTATCATTGGATCAATATACATCCATGAACATGTTTTCATTATTGCTACACAAACCCCTAAGCATGAACTTTCCAAAAACTCTAAGTTTTTGGGATTACCTACTCAAAATCAAATTTTTTCAGCCCCAGTATGTCCTGACCCTTTAGACCCTTGAATTCAGCATTGGTTTCTCCCTTCTACACCAACGTTGATCAACACTAGTTTCTCCTTGATGGGGGTGCGCTAATTCTAGAAATTCAGGAAAATTAAAAATATTTTCGAAGCTTCCTCTTCCAGAATCTTCCAAGGTTATATTAAACATTTACCATGGATAGGAAGCTTGAATTCTATATGATCCTACCCTAGAGACTTCACCTCTTATCCCTTGAGCTCATTCTCCCATCTTAAGTGGATCTCAAGCTCATTATGGTAAATCCTAAACTACTATCCCTATCCTATAAATTTACTACCATCCATAAATCTAGGATTGGCTTTTGGAGACTGCTTATTCCATCCTACTACTGCCTTGAATCTAAAATAATAATAATCTTCATGCATTACGGTGATATTGAGGTGTGCTTTGTGAAAATCAAGGACAAGTCAACTTGAGGATATCTCTACAAGGTCAACCGCTATTATTGGTTGTAAGCTCTCTCCTATTTCTATTAATACACAGAGTATTTTGTTTTACTATATGTGTTTTGTTACATTTACATTCATATATTTCAATGCCTTGGTGATTCATTGAATAGATTAATTGAATTATTCTACATAGATGTTATGGATCCTTGGCTTGTTTTGGTTGTATGTGTAAGTTCTAATTATAGCACTCGGAGATACGATTGGAGCTTACAAGCAAGGAGGAAATTATAGCTTGTCGTGGATTCCAAGTAAGCCTCTTTCCCATTATTCAATTTTTGTAAGGAAAACTCTATATTCTTTGCCTTATTTTATTCTAGACCAATTCACTAGGTCTAGGGAATTCACCTTTGTTCGCAATCGTAAGTTTCACATAAAAAATTGGCGACCATACTGGAGAATGTTCCATCCCTTATTAGTTTCCTTGACCTTAACACCTTTTAACCTATTAAATTGAATTTAATTGACTCACTCAGACATTGATTGATCTTAAGAAAACATATTTTTGAGCTTGGTTTGGTTTCTCGTGTCGTGTTTTGACCGAAACTGCCCTAGCGTGTCTCTTTTTTCTGAGACATAGCACCCTAACACACCTTGCATAACTATGTACCTACGTTGATCTAGTGTATGTGCACTGAAATGCACGTTCTCCTGTTCTACGCCTATGTTGGTACAGTGTATCTACATTTCAATGCATTTTCTCCTATCCTTCACCTACACTGCATTGCATTGTCTCCTATTCTGCACCTACGTTGATCTAGTAGGATGCAAAAAAATTACATTCCTTTCCTTTCTCTTTGATCTGCTTTGGTCTAGGATTTTTTCTTGAGTTTTCTGAGTTTGTCTATGTCTCTTAAAATTCATCTTAATGTTTGCATTTGGTTTTATTTCCCTTTGGTAAGAATTTCTTTTGTTTTTTCTTTTTCTTATCACTTAGGGCATTTGTAAACATTAGACTTAATTGTTGAATGGATTGAAGAAATTTATATTATAGACATATTCTATGTGATTTCTCTTATCAATGATCTTGTCGCATCTTTAATTTTTTTTCATTTGAAGATTAAGAGAAATGAAAAGAAAAAAAAATTATTTGCATTGCATATAGGGCTTTGATTTTGATTGGAATAGTGAAATTGAGGAGATCGATTGTTGCATTGTTGATTGGTTTATTCTTCCCCTATTTAGTTAGTAATTTCATTGTTAAAAGGAAACTGAAAATAGTTATTTTTTTCATATTAGTTTCATCATAGGTGTGTTCAAGTGACATCGAGTTTTGAGCCTTGAAAACTGAAACGTAATTCAAGATAAACTCTAAAATTCACTCAATTAACTTAAGGAGAATTTGAAACTTAATGCAAACATCTAGATATCTATGCTAGAGACGTGAACATCTAGGGATTTGTTGGTTGGTGTGAACAACTCTGAACCTGGATCAGGCCCCCTTAAGCTAACAGATGGTTTCATTGCGGGACTAGGATCTATCTGAGAGATGTGCGATAAATGGTTTCCTACGAAGAAAGATCTTGATAAGTGGATTGATCAAAATGGCATGTGTTCGTGGCTCAGGAAAATAGGAGCCCTAAATTATCAAAGCAGCAGTGGTTGCATAGATTTGTATACATGGACAAGACCAACACGTTCTTTTGTTTCTTCCCTGAAGAGATATACAAGTGGTTATCTAAATTAGCTGATAGTCAAGGGACGTGGATGCTTGAAGGCCCTATAGTGTGGACTCCTGAATTGGTGCAATGTCTAGAATCCTCATAAAGCAATATCGTGTGGGTTGTGGATCACTGGGTTGATCGCATGTTGGGCAGTTTTGTGACTTATTTCATGATTGACAAGAACATCAGCTATAGTGAAGTAGAGCGAAGGATCTTTAAAGGACCGTGAAGTAAGTATTTGAACTCACTGAAGACTTGGATTAAAATTTTGTTGTTTCAAAAGAGAGTTACGCAGTTACCTTGATGTTTGGGACTACGTGAAGTGGGAGATTCTTTAGAAGAAATGGAGGATCTAGCCCAGAGTATAGTCCTCTCATTGAACCCCCTTCAAGCGATGATGAAGGGGCAATGCTGACTATGCTGCGAAGTGTAATTTAGTTAATAACTCAACGTATTCTGAGGATATCTCATCCATCCACTCCACCTCTGCCTAGTACACCTTCACCTACACCTCCACCTCTGCCCCCACCATTCGACATGGAAACCGCGATGAAGATGCCAATTTTTAAAGGGACGAGGACCTAAGATCCAGAACAATTTTGGTTTGTCGCAGATGTTGTTTTGACAACACAACAGATCACAGACGATAATATTAAGAAATCGCAGTTGCTTACAGCCTTGCAAGATCACACATTAACATGGTATATCAAGTATTGCATCGATAACCCCAACACATCGTTGGAAAATACCCAGCTAGCTTTGAACAAGGAGTTCAGTAAGGCTAAGTCAGAGGCGCAGTTAGTAATCGAATTTAAGGAAATCCGATAGAAGGTCGATGATACACCTTGGGACTTTGATCGGAGGTTGAAATGCCTGATCAGGCAGACTAATATGAAAATCTCATATACCCAGCATTACGACTAGTTTATAGCACACTCTTGCCGCATTTAAGAATACTTGTGTCACAACAAAAAATAGCAACGCAAGCAGAATCCTTGGAGATTGCAATAAGGTTGGATGTGTCGCCTATTCAGGATACGAACCTAGGAGTGCAACAGATTCATTCTCAACTAGAAATATTTCATTTGGAGTTGCTTCCCTTGAAGAAAGGAAGGGAAGCTCAGCCCGCTGTGCGTGTTGAGATCTGGTGTCTGAAATGTAAGAGTCATGGACATGATACTTACCATTGCTCATTCTTTAAGAATTATATTATAGGGGGAGGGCCTGTACCCCTAAAACTAGAGACTAATGTCAAGACAAGTACGAGAGTTGTGTTGTGGTGCACTATTTGTGAGGTTACAGGACAACATGCTACTGATAACTATCATCTATTTTAGAAGTTTGTACAAACCCCTCAACAGTTATTTTTCAATTTTTTTACGTCAGTAGGGCACGATGAACGCCATTGTAGAAGTTATGGGATGATGATGGATAAGACCCCTACCTATAGAATGCAGGTAGAGAACTGGCCTCAGGATCAAGGAACAGGTGCAACACGCTAAGGATTCCAAGATCGAGGACAAGGAAGGGGAAGCTGACCAAGTCAAGGGTGTGGGAAGGTAATTTGCTATAACTGTGGCAAAGCAGGGCACTTCACATGAGATTGTACAAATCCCACACATCCCACATGTCAGTATTGTCAACAGTTTGACCATGTCATAGAGGAATGTCCAGTCCTTATGGAAAATATGCAAGAGAAGAAGGCGCAACCCCAACAACCTATGCAGAACATTAAGATGATGAGGGCTGAGCCCCGCGAAGAGGATCAAAGTGTCAATATTATTTTGAGAAGTGATATGACAATTGGCACAGATAAAGGTAAGAAGCCTGAGGAAGACCAATGGGTACGCAAGGCTATTGAGAAGGAAGTCGCCTTTGATCTGAATCATGCTAAAGAAACTTTCTTGGAAGCAAAAAATAATTTTGTTGAGACCTCCACCTTAGGAAGTCAAGAGAAAATCCTGGAGGTTAATGCATCACAAGAAGTAGATCCTTCAATACTAGCTACCTTTCTGAAGACTTGTATGAAGTTGTTGCATGATCAAAAATTCGTTGAAGGACTGCAAGACTTAATAGACAACTGCACCAAGAAGGAAAAGACTCCTACCGAAAAGTGCACTGTAAGAAAGATTGGTAAAAATAAAGCATGAACGAGGTGCAAGATGAGGCTAGCCACACAAATAGGTAAATACAAAATGGACCAAGTAATCTTGCATTTACGGTCTGATGCGAATGTCTTGACTAAGCAGACATGATAAAGGATGGGGAGACATGTGTTGCGGTGGTCTCCTATTCAGTTGCGCATGGAAAATCAACAGAATATTATTCCAATGGGACACTTATACGGTGTAACAATGGACATTGAGGGTGCGAGTGCACTGTCTCAATTTAAGGTCATTGAGATAGTGGATGATAGTAACCCATACCCCACATTGCTAGGAATTTACTGGGCTATTGATATGAATAGAGTAATCAACTTGAAGAAGCATAAGATGTCCTTTGAGAAGAAGTCGCTTAGGGTAGTAGTGTCATTAGACCCTATTGAAGGAACGTGTTATACTGAACCTGTGCGTGATTATGTAGAAAGTGACGATGATCTAAATCAATCCTACATGCGATGCGCGAATTTTGTGGGACAAGGATAGCTCATGTGCCTCAGATTCAGATGAAGAGCTTGAAAATTGGTAGAATAGGCTGCATGAAGTATCTACACTCCGCTACAACAGGATGGCCAAGTCGTTGAGGTGTGTTTCGACTGAGATAATAAATCTTCCACACTATGATGATTTCACTAATGTGGAATTTTTTTTAGATGAATTTGAAAGAGAAGTACTAGAAGAGCATCGGTTCCAGGCACTGGAACTGGTGTTGCGCACTACACCTGCCTATTGGTGGGGTACACACAAGGAGAGATTTGCTGGATGGAGAGAATATCATAGAATGATGAAATTAACATTCGGCTATGCTAATAGTAGAATGACATAAAAATATGGTGGGAAGGATGATCCGCGTGATTATTTAGCACGATGGACTAAAGCTAGGGGAATAGAACCAAAACCAAAATGGGTGCATATATTCTGTCATACGTTAGATACGATCCCAATCAAGTGGTATTTGGAAACCGAGCTTCATGATGGGACTACTAAATGGGACATTTCAAGAGAAATTTTTCTGTTAGCCTTCAGCTTTGAGGATGGGTTTGAGAGCATTGATGAAGCACTACAAGAAATTAAAGAAACTACATTTAGAATTCCGAAGGAACCGGTAGAATGGACTCATCCAGGTTGGAGTACACAACTATGCCACATGCTGGAATGCTATAATATGACTGCTGAAGAAGAGGATGATTTGCAGAATATTACCATTCCTAAAACTAAAGGACAACGTGAGATCGAAAGACTGAAGCTGGCGAACCCAGACATATCAAAGCCTTTGAAAAATCGATAGGTAAACATTGGGTATGAAGAACCTAAGTTCGCGAAGATAGGAGACTATTAAGATGAAGATATGGTTGATAAGGTAGCTAAGCTACTATGCGAGTACCAAGACTTATTTCCCATGAAGTTTTTAGATTTGAAAGGGATTGTCAGCGCTTTAGGCATTATGAGGATTACATTGAAACCGAATGCAAAGCCGATTAAGAAAGGACCTTATCAATTGAATCCAAAGTATAAGGAGAAGGTGTGCCTAAAACTGGATAAGATGCTGGAAGCTAGTATTATTGAGCCTATAGAAAAATCTGATTGAGTAAGCCCAATGGTAGTCCAAGAAAAGAAACAGAAGGGAGAAATCTGCATATGTGTAGATCTACAGAAGCTGAATGACGCTAGTGCGCATGATCCATTTCTGACACCATTTACTAACGAAGTATTAAAGAATGTTGGTGGATAAGAGGCATATTCATTCACTGATGGATTTTTGGGTTATCATCAAATAAATATCATGTCGAAGGACCGAAAAAAAACAACCTTTGCAACTAAATGGGGTTGCTTTTAATATACAGTTATGCCATTTGGATTAAAGAACGTGCCTGTGATATTTTCCTGGGTAGTGATCATAGCGTTCAAAGAGTTCATTCATAAGTTTCTTGAAGTATATTTTGATGATTGGACCGTGTTTGGGTTGGTGAAGCACCATATTGTGAGTCTGCGCCTCATACTGGATACGTTTCGAAGGTATCAGATTCCGCTAAACTTAAAGAAGTGTATATTTTGTGTACCTTTTGGAATTTTTCTCGGCCATGTTGAATATAAGCAGGGACTATTGGTGGACCCCATGAAGATCGTTGTCATTGTGAACTTGGAAGCCCCTAGGAATGTGAAACAGTTGTGCGCAACATTGGGGCACACTGGGTACTACAACAAGTTTATCAAGGTGTATGCCCAGATAACCGCACTGATGGAAAAATTATTAAAGAAGGATGCGATGTTTTGATGGGATGAAGAATGTCAGTGAAGCTTGGATGTCTTAAAGTAAAATATGGTGACCACACCTATTTTGGTGTTTCCAAACTGGAAAAAGGAATTTCACGTGCATGTTGATGCTTCATGTATTGCGTTGGGAGAAGTATTAACACAGGAAAGTGAGGGAGAGATCGATCATCTGATAGCTTTCACGAGCAAGAAGTTATCCAAAGCTTGGAAGAATTACTCCAACACAGAGCATGAAGGGTTGGAAATGGTCTACGTGCTGCAGAAATTCAGACATTATTTGTTGGGTGGACACTTCAAGATGTATACAGATCACTCCGTGCTGAAGTACCTGGTAGATAAGCTTGTGTTGGGGGGGAAGATATGTCAATGGTTGCTATTGTTCTAGGAGTATGACTTCGAGGTAATTATGAATCCTAGAAGGTTGAATTCAGGTCCTGACCATCTATCAAGGATTGAAACAAGGGAGGAACCCAATAGTTTGGAGGAAGGATTTCCAGATGTGCAAATCTTTGTGATGCGTGTGGCGGACGATCATTTTTATGATATTATTTAGTTCTTAGCAATGGGAACAACTTCGGAAGGTTATTCCACTCAACAAAAGAAGGAGTTAGTAGTTCACAATCTAGACTTTTCGGTAAATGCAGGTCATTTATATAAGATGGGGGAAAATGAGATCTCACGTAGTTATGCTCCAAAGTTTTAACATGCTAGTATCCTAGATGAAGCTTATGGAGGTGTGACAGGAGGTCACTATGCCGGAAAAGCAACCACATAGAATATTTTGTGCATTGGGTTATGGTGGCCAACATTACACAAGGATTCTAAGGCATACTGTAAGGCGTGCAATGCTTGCCAAAGGACAGGGTAGCCTTCGCGAAGGGATGAATTGCCTTTAAATCCCCAAGTTTCATTGTAGGTGTTTGAGAAATGGTCCATTGATTTTATAGGTCCCATACAACCACCAGGAAAGAAGACGGGTGCACGGTATATCATTACTACAACAGAGTATTTAACCAGATGGGCAAAAGCACAGCCAGTGAAGGATTGTACAACGGCCACTGCTGCGAATTTTCTATTTGAGTACATCTTAACAAGGTTTGGTTTTCCTAAGATTTTGATGACTAATAGGGGTACGCATTTTTTGAATGAAACAATCAGCGCGATATTAGAAGAATTTCGGGTATATCATCAGAAGAGCACGCCCTATCACCCACAAGCGAACGACATGATGGAAGATTTTAATAATATTTTGGAGCATGCATTGACAAAGGTATGCTACGCACAGAAGAATGATTGGGACATGCATGTACCTGTTGTATTATGGGCTTATAGGATGACCTGCAAGAAGTTAACCAGACAAACGCCATTCAGGTTGGTCTATGGAATTGAAGCAGTCATGTTGATGGAGTATATTGTGCCCAGTTTAAGGATTGTGGCCTTGACTGAGATGGAAGACTGTGAGACCTTAGAAGAACAACTTGCACAAATCATGGAATTAGAAGAAGACTGCTTCCTTGTAGGATTCTACCAGCAAGTGCAAAAAGAATGTGAGAAGGCATGGCATGATCAGCATATTAAGCTATGCACGTTCAAGGTGGATGATTTGGTGTTGTTATATGACAAAAGTTCATGAAGTTTCCAAGAAAATTTCAAATGCACTGGTTGGGGCCATATGTTATTAAGGATATCACGGATGGTGGCGCAATTCATCTCGTGAAACTAAATGGAGAAACATTCCCTAGAAAAGTGAACAGAAGTAGGTTGAAGTTGTACATAGGGGATCTTGCCCCTGTGCGATGACTATATGGCAGCAGGACAGTCTTAGTAATCTAGCTAGTTGCAAGCGATTGCGGGACTATAAACTATGTTTCCCAATGAAGTGAAGAATGTGGTAGAGAGGTTGCACGATGGATGATAGAGGTATGGAAGGTGAAGTTGTGTTGCATGAGTTGCGCCATGGAGGAGTATGCCGCACAGGTGGGTCCAAAAGTAACCGTTTATGTTACTATTCATGATTTGATGGCCAAAAATCAGTTAAGGGGAGCAGGTAGGCACTATTTATGGCGAAAATCTTTGGAGATCTTCCGCCAAAGAGGCATTTATTATCAAAAGTTGGAGAGAAAACTGGGGAGAAAGAATTAGCTGACAAAATGAAGAAAGAGTATGGCCTTGTTAAGAAGTTGCATGGATACTCTATCTGCTCCATTTAGGACCAAGCAGTGCAGTTCACTGCCTAGATTCTTGTGGGAAATATCATGAGGAAGTGCCCCGCGGACGAAGTTCCGGGGTCGGTAGTGTCACTTGTAGCACAGTGCGCGAAGGGTGTCCAATACAATTGGGAAAAATATCTATGCCAGGAATTCCTTGTGAACTGCTGAGAAGCCCAAGAAGAGAGAAAGTCATTCCATTATGCATGGTTATTGTTGTCTATTGTGTTAGTCGCTTGGAGGTTTCCGGAGGATAGTCAAATCCCCCCACACAAGCAAGATTTACCTGAGGCAGTGCAGTTTGCCTCGTTGTGGTCAACAAAGGATCCGGCAAGGATCAAGGAGTCCAAAATTTTCTAGATTTTGGTAGAGATGGACCTTCATATGGTGATTAATCAGAGGCCAATGTTTTCCCCAACCTTGTTCACACAGTTTTCGGCCTTAGTTGCCTTATTTGGTATTTGAGATAGATGTGCATGAGATTGTGGGGTATTATCCAACAGAGTGGCATGAACCCATAAGACTTGATGTGGGAACAAGCAAAGGCGTAGAGAGCTCTACCTCACAAAAGAAAAAGAATGCAGCTCAAAAGGTTGCACGCGCATTGGCTGAGAAAAATAAGAAGGAAACTGTTAAGGCTGATGCAGAGAAAGAACTGATGGAGAAGGAGCACATTGCTAAAGAGCAGGCTGAAAAGGAACAACAGGATATAGAAGTAGGTGGCAAATCAACTTCGCATCATACTAACGAGCAAGAACTATCAGAGCAGGGAGGAGGCAGCGGTGAGGAGAAGAGCACTCCTTTCATCTTAAAGAGACACAATCAGGAGCAGATTGCTAGACAGTGCAAAAATCACAAGTCTGATTGGCAGACGCACCTTGACCCAATGGCGTTGACAGAAGGCAATCTCGATGAGATTGGGGACAAGGTGAGAGACACAACAACTGAAGTGTTGTAGCAGTTTGAGAAACAATATATGCAAAGGAGTGTCCAAGAGGATCTGTGTGAGTTGCAGATCTAGAATAACAAGTTCCAAGCAGGCGTCAAGCAATTGAGTGGAGCACAAGCAAGCCTAACACCGAGAAGTAGCACAGTGGTGGAGCTAGAACAGACTCTGGACCTCATAGTCATACCATTTCAAGAGGGGCCAGTCCATGTATAATCAGATGAGGATCACGCTGTGATCAATATAGTGAAGGACGTGGGGTTGAATTTGGTCGCGCTGCCACTCTAGACCCTCCATGCGCTGCATCAGGGGGCGTTAGATAAGTTGAGGATCAGAGAACAACGTGCCCTCACTATCGTCAGTGAGTTTAAGGTAAAAAATGAACAATTGTTCATGGAGAAAACCCAGGCACTGAAGGAAAAGGAGGATTTGCACACATGACGTCAGAGCCTAGAAACAACAATCGAGCAGGCCCACAAGTCAGAACCTAAATTGAACATACCATAGGATGTAGAGGCCTCATCCAAAGTAAAGAAATTGGCTACTGCAATACGTGCATCAAAGGAGGAAGCCGACAAGGTTACCTTTGATTTCCAGATGAAGATAGTAGAGCTGCAGTTGAAGTTGCAGCCCACAACTCTGCCAAAGGTACAAGAGCAGTGCGTAGCAGCCATCAAGGAGAATATGAGCACCTTGGATGCCACAGTCAATGACTGCACAATGATGTTCGATGAAGTAGTGAAATTATGGAAAAATATATATGAGGACCCAAACCTATAGAAGTTGAACACCGATATACAAGAGACGCAACAAAATTATGATGAGGTCCAAGTAACTATGCACAATTTGGTGCCAGTGCAACACCTCGTGAAGTTACAAGAGGGAAAGCCGCTGCAAGCACAGGTGGAAGAATTGCAGAGGAAGGAGGCACTGCTAAAGACAATATTACAGTTGTGTCCAGAGCAAGCTTGTTAGCTTACTTTGTCACTTGAGGAAAAGTTAAAGGTGATACATCAGACATAGAAAACAATGCACCTAGCAGTGGAGGGCCCAACAATAGAGAAATTAGTCGAAGATGTCCAACAGGTAGCGGCACAGAGTGTTGCCAAAGTTGCAGTGTTGCAGGTTGAGTTGGGTGGTCTTCGTAGCAAGATTGAGGTGCCAACTGAGTGACTCGAGGACGAGTCACGATCTTTGTGTTGGGGGCATGTTGGGATAGGGTCCCTAGGGTTAGTTTGGGGTTAGTTAACCCAAATTTTGTATAAAGTTTTGTAAAATATGTAAAGTCTCCGTGAAATGTGGATGCAAAGCGCACATGTAGATAGGATTCAAAGGGGTCTTAGCCCCTTGTTTTGGGTTAGTTTTAAGATTCTCCCATGGTCCACAGACCATGGTATTGTATGAAAGAAAGCTATAAATAGTTGAGTCATAGCGGGTCTTGAACTTAACTTAGAATGAAGAATTGTGAAATGTGAATGTTTTTTGTTGTTTTGGGCAAGTGCTAAGGCAGGAAGGCTCTGCTTCCTATACTTAGGCGAGAAGGGGAAGGCTCCTGCAATTGAGTGCGCAGGGTAGAAGAGTCTGTAATCTGAATATTGAATATCAATAAAGACTGATTTTGAGAAATTACTGTGCAATTTGAGTATTTCTGTTGATTATGTTTATGCTATGATTTGCTACTTATAATATATTTTCTATGGAATAATGAATGAATGTTGCACGAAACCACTTCATTTGTCTTAATTATGAATGATTTAAGTAGTTATCTAATTTCGCAAAGATAAGAGTTATTTTTGTTATGTTTTCTGATGACTTGATAAATCTACATGAAATCAAATCTAGGGTTAATTATTGACGTGCAAAAGTAGATAAGCTATATGTTTAAGGTCCACAAAGACTGATCATAGACCTTCACGAAGGTCTGGAAGCTGTTTTCATATAGTTGCAGTAGCAAGGCGAAGGAGACTATCGATCTGCGTGAAGGAAGATCTGAGCTATAGAAGCTTGAGAACCACTTATCACATGTCCCTAGATGCAGAAACCTAGTTCTAGCATCCCCCAATACTGCTTCGGGTGAGACTGCAGCCTGCGTTACACAGGTTGTTGCCGAAAGGGCCAATATTTAGGGTTTTTTTGGTTGGCACAAAAAAATATGAACCTGGGTCAAGCCCCCTTAAGCTAACACCTAGTATTCCCAAGTTATTAGAAGTGTGGTCCACAGGCTCACATCACCCTTTGTCGTAAGCTTTTGGAGATCATGCTGGTGATAAACCATCAACTAGTGACAGTAAGATCCATGGGAAAAAGGGTAAATTCAAGTTTCCATGTAGTTTATGTGAAGGGAATAATCCTATTCACATTTTCCCTTATATGGATGAAGCATCCAAAGTGTTGGGAAATCATATTGTTTCTCAACCGCAACTTTTGGCTAGTTATCGAAAGCTTTTCCCAAATCCTCCACTAGTTGATGAAGTAATTAATTAGAATTTGTCTCCAATTAATCTCACTCTCTCTGAACATGAATCCCATGAGTCCGTTCCCGACCAACCATTGGTTGAGAAAATGGTTGACTCAATTCCACCTTCTATTGATCATACTTTGCCCATAGAGAGTGAGTCTCATACCACTCAGGTTCTTCTCATTTCTTCATATTCCAATGACCTGGGGGGGAGATCCTCTTGTTCCAATGGAATAGGAGGAAAATCCTCTCATTCCCATGGCACTAGGGAGAATTCCTCCTATTCCCATAGTACAGGGGTAAATTTCTTCATTTCCCATAGCACAAGGGGGAAATTCTCCCATTCCCACGACACCCCCTCCAAGTTGTATGGTCTCTTCCTTTAATTGGAGTCGACTAACAAGATATCATATTCCTCCTTATGTGCCACTATGAATCATAGCACATGCTTATAATATTCCAGTACTTGGCACAGTCATAGAAGAATGTGCGTATGTTAGTGTTACGTCCTCAACTACTTGGAAATATTTTGGTTCTCTCCAATTTGTGCCTTTTACCCATAATCTCTTGGCCTCTAATAGAGGAACCATTCAACTATTAGGAATCCTACCTCAATTTCTTATTACTTTGGGAGGAAAGACTATTTATATCAATGTGAAAGGTAGTCCAAGGCCCTTTGTATTTTAACTTACTCCTTGGGCGTGACTATGTTTATGTCATGGGAGCTTTTGTCTCTTCACTCTTTCATGTGATGTGTTTCCCACATGAAGGAAAAATCATGACCATTGACTAAATTTCATTAATTGGTCCTAATTTGACTCCCACTCAACCAAGTTCCCTAAATGGTCCTTATATGCAAGTGGTATATTCCCTTCCACGGGTTAATTATGTGGTAACCTGCTCGATGCCCACGTTTATTGATGATCTAGTAGGTGATACTGTAAATCATGTACTGGGGGCATTGGAGCCTAATCTATCCACTAGATCCCTTGATATGTATCCCTTATAGAGCATTGTCCTCCCATCCGATGAGAACCTCTTAGAATCCATGACCTCATGGTGGTCATGATCAAGGAACAGAAGAAAAATTCTTTTCTTGTGTCAAGCTCCTTAAAAAATGAAACAAGGTTCTCGAAGTAGAGTTCCTTTTCTTATGTCAAGCTCGTTAAAAAATGAAACAAGGTACTATGAGCATAGTTCTTTGGTTCTATCAATCTCATTAAAAAATGAAATAGATCATCTTCCAATTCGAGTCTTTGATTAGATCTCGTAAATTCCCAGTCAAGTCTTTCACTTGATCTCATAAATGAACCTTCATTCCATCCACCTGTTAGTAACCAGTAGTCTACTTAGGCGTATGAAATGAAGCTTGGGGGGGATGTGCCTAGAATTGAGTCATTATGATGGGGGCATGCAAACTTATTTCAAGCATATTTTTTCTTTGTTTCAAGCTTCTGTAAAAATGAAATTACTCTTAAGCGTAGTTTTTCTCATGTTTCAATCTTGTGTAAAAATGGAACCATCTTCAATTATTCTCAAGCATAGTTTCCACATGTTTCAAGTTTGTGTAAAAATGAAACCACTTTCACCCTACCTCTCAGGATTTCCATTTTATCAGCCTATTTTTTCTAGATGAGCCTTGGTTTTCTCATTCCATCGTCACCGTCTGCTTGGCCAGTCATATGCTTTCACTTGGTTTTACCCTTTCGTGAGGAACTGTTAAATTGAAATGAGTGGTCTTGTCTTTTCAAACTTGTTAAATTAAATGAAAAGACGCTTGCCTAGTATAATTTTAACCCTTTTCTGGACTGGGATAGACTATTTACGAAAAAGGAATACCTTAGTCAAACATGGCTAAAAGATTCTCCTAAGTATTGTTTTATGCCTTTTTAAACATAATAGCCATCTTTACGAAAAAAGAAACTTTGCAGTTTTCATTTTCGCCTATTTTTCAAAATCTCTAAACATGAAAAATGAGTTGAGTTACACCTTCACCAGACTCATTAAAACATCAAATAGTGATGGACTCGTCGAACATGATGTGACCGAACTGCTCCTTCTCAGCGTTATTTAAAAATACTTAGA
Organism: Pinus taeda; assembly: GCA_000404065.3. Taxonomy (NCBI): domain Eukaryota; kingdom Viridiplantae; phylum Streptophyta; class Pinopsida; order Pinales; family Pinaceae; genus Pinus; species Pinus taeda. The sequence goes on from APFE031348706.1 coordinate 75,483, forward strand.
GGGATTCATCTAAAGGATGAAATTACATATCAAACATATGTTATCCTCCTCAAGCTTGTAAAAACTAAAGTGGTATTGACTAGAAATGGTTGGCGAAATCAGGAAACATAGTACTCTACCTATTAATGGCAGTGAGTCTCTCTTGAACATGAAACTCTTCCACTTCATCTCCATGGATGTTGGGTTGGGAAATTTTCTTGTCTTTTTGTTTCATCATACCATATCAAAGCCTCCGCATTCGGTTTTGGGTCAGTGTTGCCAACTCCATTCAGTGTCGATGATATTTTCAAGGGAATTCATTTATTTGATATATTCTACGATACTCTTAAGCCTTCATTCCATGTTTTAAGTTCTTGAACTAGTTCCACATCAACATAATTTTGTCTCAAATCATTATACTCATTTCGTGTCGTTGATGAGGGATACATCAATGCCCTCCTACGATGAGTCACTTCCTTTCGACATCAACTCATTATCCAGGAAGTTGACTTAGAACTCCCTTTGGTGCCTTGGGGCTTGGATACATCAATGTCAAGTTTCTTCTCTCTCGGTGACAAGTTTTCATCATTGACCTTTGACTGAAACATTTTGTGTGGTGTTCAACTTCACCTCATTCATTCATACCGTACGGATTGTACTATAATACCTTGAGAGCCATTAACATCATCAATATTTCTCTCGCGTCTGTTAAAGATTTACATCATTGGCCGGTAATCAGAAGGTTTCTACCATGTTTGACTTTAGCTAATTTATTTGCATGGTTAGACTCATACATTGAGAAATCAAGTGAACGAGACAAAAGACATCAGATCTAGTTTCATCCATCCGAGATGTGATTTTAGGATTAATACAAGATTACAAAGTATGATGGCTATGATCATACAAACAATCATCCAAGCATGGGTCTACTCTCTTTCATTAGTGGACACGACTTTTTTATCATTGTACATGTAATATTAGCTTATCTGTTGAGCATGGGTATGCCTCCCTTAGCAAGGATATAATGATCAAAATGTATTGTAAAATATGATGGTCTCGACCAGTTGTTCCTGATCCGGACTTGTCACAAGGTAAATCACTTCAGTCATCAACTACCATTTCTGACATTGCACTTTAGAGGCTAGTTTGTTATAGGCCATTTTGTCGCATATGGTCAATAGGTCTACAAATCGAATCAATGAACATTCGTGAACATATTGTCATCATCCCTACACAAAGACCTAGGCATGACCTTTCCAAAAAGTATTTTCTGGTATTAACTGCTCAAAATCAATTTTTTAAGCCCCAAAGCACCCTGTCCCTTTAGACACCTACATTCAACATTGGTTGCTCCCTTCTACACTAATGTTGATCAACACTAGTTTCTCCTTGCTCGGGGTGCATGGATTCTAGAAATTCGGGAAAATTAAAAATATTTCAAAGCTTCCTCTTCCAAAAGCTTCTAGGGTTGTTTTAACCATTTACCATGGATAAGAAGATTGAATCCTATTTTATCATATCTCGGATAATTCACTTCTTATCCCTTGAGCTCATCCTCCCATCATAAGTGGATATCAAGCTCATTATGGTAAATCCTAAACTATCATCCCTCTCCTATAAATTTATTGTCATCCATAACATCAGGGTTGGCTTTTGGGGACTGATTATGCCCTCATGTTGTTGCCTTGAATCTAAGAGAGTCATCATCTTCTTTCATTAGGGTGATATTGAGGTGTGCTTTGTGACAAGGAAGGACAAGTCAACTTAGGGAGATCTCTACAAGATCAACCACTATTCTTGGTTGTAAACTCTCTCCTATTTCTATTAATGCAAAGAGTAATTTTTTTTCCTATATGTTTTGTGTTACATTTACATTCATGTATTTCAATGCCTTGATGATTCATTGAATAGAGTAATTGAATTATGTTACATAGATGTTGTGGATCCTTGGCTTATTTTGGTTGTATGAGTAGGTTCTAATTATAGCACTCGGAGCTACAATTGGAGCTTACAAGAAAGGAGGAAAGTAAAGCTTGTGGTGGATTCCAAGTAAGCCTCTTTCTCATTCTTCAATTTATCTAAGGAAAAATCCATATTATTTTCCTTTTGTTGTTCTAAACCAGTCCACTAGGTCTAGGGAATTCACCTTTGTCTGCAATTGTAAATTTTGCATAACACCTTCAATAAAAACTTGTAAATATTTCTTTTATTTTATTTTCCTGACAAGCTCATTTTACAAACTATGGGACCCATGTTGAGGGTCAAAAATGGAAACATGACATGCATAGATAATTTTTATTTTAAATACTAATAAAAATTGTTGTTATGGGAAATTACAATGGTGAAAAGATGTGATAAAGGGTTTCACACTCCAGACAGTTACAAGCAGTCATGAAGGCTTGGGGTAGAGATAGTTTCTTGACTGAATCTCCTTTTTGAGAGATAATTTATCTCAAGTAGAGAAAGGTTAGAAGAAGGACAGAAGGGTAAATCCATAAGTAACCTTATTGGGAATCTTGTTGGAGGAAGCTCCCATGAACTAGTTGTTAGCTAAGTTCTCCTATATAAGACGTTACTAGAAGAAGGCATGACATTTCCATATATGTGATCATGTTCTTGGCCAAGTTGGATGTTTCCTGACAACTCATCTGGAGTGTGAAATAAGGGGGGGGTTCTAGTTATAGAGAATAACCAGCTCTTGTGGTTGGGTGGAGCATCGAATTCTCCATTATGGTTTCCTTTGGTAGTTTTTGGTTTGCTAAATAGATAAGTGATATTGTATTTAAAAGGAATTGTCTACTATGTGTAAGCTTCAGTTCTTCTTTTTTATACCTTATATCAGAGATATTTGTGTTCTTTTATATATGACAGACAATAATGCAAAATAAATGCATAAAATATGAAGAAGGAAAAAGAAACTAGTGTGAACATCAGATAACACTTTATTTAAAACTCTATGGTTGAAACAAAGTAATAATTGAAATTCATAAATCAACAAATTGCCATAAAATTCATAGTACATATACACAAGAATATAATTGTTGTATTCAAGAATACTGCATGAAATTATATACAAGAAAATGAAAGAAATAAATTACAGTTGGTACTGATCTAAAAATCTTGACAAAAAAATAACAGTTCTTTAATAAAACAAGTGGAGGAGGAGAACCCCAACTATCACCCCTCTGGTCCAGAAAAAGAAAAAACAATTCCATAATATCACAATTTAGAAAACATTCCCATAATTCACGGTTCAAAAAATATTCTATATTATCGCAAGAACTAACTGTTGGTTCTAAAAATTATACAGTATTGTGAGTTTCAATGGAAGAGTATCACTCTAAAGTCTAATAAACTTACAAGAGTTGTGAAGGGATTCAAACCCTAAAGCTGCCAAGTTTTGTGGCTATTCTCCAAGAGAGACAAGCAAGTATAAACAACGAGCTAAATTTTTAAAATAAATGACAAGAATTGTTGACATCATTCTAATGTCGTTAAGGCTTAGTAAAACAACACTAATCTAGGGTATGGCTTTAGAGATACCTAACATAAAATGTTGAGTAAGCCAACCAACCTAGAGAAAGAACAAAATAGCCACAAGTTATTTGCTGTAGGGTTTGGAGCTTCCTTGAACTTAAGAATCTAGATAGGGAATGACCACCCATACCTATAAAGAAAAAACAAAAAGGGAAGGGATTAACCACTCTTTATGACCCAGAAATACACTAAAGAAGAAATAACAGTAATGTAAGGAAAATAAAACCCTTACCTAAAAAGAAGGATTTGAAGTTCGCTCCCTTAAACCCTGAAAGAACGTGGTGAATGATGACTTATACCTAAATAGTAAACTGAAGAAGAATTACCATAATATTTTGTCAACAGGAAACCAAGGAAAGGAAGAATTTTACTGGTAAAATTAAACCCTAAGTAATTACCTGTTAACGGGGGGTTACATTGTTGGAAAGGGTATTTCCTTGAGGGATAATTCCTCTATCCATAGTTGACACTGAAAACAACACTTGGATTGTACTCAAGGCCTTGTCAACAACCAAGGAATAGAACAATGAAAAAATCACCCAACTGATATAGCTCCGAAGTAAAAAAGAAATATTTTTCTGAAAATTAAGATAGGGAAGCTTTGAAATATAACAGAGAATAAATGGGGAAAATACGATTACCTAGAAGTTATGAAAACAATCTTTGTTTTTGAATGAGTATCCCCAACCGACATCTACACAGAATCAATCCTCTTAGCCAAAACCAACTGGCATTTCAATGTTGGAGGTAGGATAATCTGGTGAAATTAGGGTTTGAGTTCTTTCAGGCGGCATAGTTGCTCTCTCCCAAACGATGACATGACAATGAAGGATCCTTTGGTGGGATAGGGTGGGTGGTTACCCTAACCACCATAGGGCACATCTCTATCGTTCATCTCTCTATAGAAGATCATGTATGTTGATTGATTATGTGGGTCACAACTCAACAATTGGAGGGGAGGAGTCAAATCATGGTGGAAAGGACTAAACTTAAATGATCATGCAAGCTTTCCAATACTTCCGAAGTCTAAAATATTCCTATAGTAATTGCATATGTAGATTTCACCACCAATGGTTCATAAATTTTAAGAAGTGTATACACCATATATTACCTAAGTACGTGCCCAATTATTTATACCAACAACCTTAATATAATACCCAAACAAACTATGTGCATCAATATGATGCTAATGGTGAGAATTGTTTTAAAAAAGAAGGGAGTATGACGTTTCCCAAAGGTATTGCATCAGTGATAACTCCAACTGCAATATATACATGCCATAAGATATTTATAGATGAATAAGACGTTAGAACCTACAAGCCTCAACATGGAAGCCCAATCAATATGTGTGTGTGTGTTTAAATAAAGAGTTAATAGTAAAAAGAAAATTTACGAGGGAAACATTACAGAGAGGGTTCTAACCTCTTGAGATGCAAACTTCTTTTAGAGTGAGAGGAGATTTGATCCCTCTAGGCTCTTGCAGATCTTGAGTTAAAGGGATCTAGGTTGGTCTTAAAGCCATGTGAACATTAATTTATTTTTGGTGGTGTTTTTATTTAACTCAATTTTTTATTATTCACATTAAAACTAGGCATAGTATAACTTATAGAGAAAATGATATTTTTCACAACATTTTTTCTGGTTAATTTTAACGAAAATCTAGCAGAGATTTTAAAAAACTTGAATTTAAGTTGTTTAATATGTATAATTCTAGTGTCCTAAGGGTTTTTTAGGGTGTTGAATTCATTTATGCATTCAAAAATGTATTTAAAACAACAAAAATTCACATTTTCACACTATTCAATCTATAATTTAGACTAGGCCTTAAAATTATAATAGTCTTTATCTAATTTAATATTTTATTAGAGGTTAAAATAATTATGATTTTCTTTATATAAATTTTATTTTAAAAATATTAATACATAAATCATAATTTTATGATCCATAAAACTTTTATTCCATTTATTTATTTATTGTTATTGGCGTAGTCATATAAATTAAATGGGCAATAAAAACAAATAAGCTTCAATTCATGTTAAGTATCAAAACACACACCCCATGATACATCTCACATTCCCCAAATTATAAAAATCTTAAAAATAAGCTAAATTATATCTTTATTCTAGATTGTTATTAATTATAAAAATAATCTATATATGAGTTGAACATATGTATGTAAAAATATTTTTAACTATGGAGATTCACTCCCACTTTACCATAAAAATTATTAACTTGTAAATAACTCTTTTATAATACCATGTGCCAATAACATGGTTTATCAATACCCCATGTCCAATATGTCATGTGCTGGTATGACACTTTATTTAATTAATTAATTTGAGATAAATTAATTAAAAGAACATAAATTAACTAACTTGGAGATAAACCTTAACCCTTCATCTTTAAATACTAGTATGAATATTGTGACATATTCCATAGAGGTTAAATATATACCATCTACATAATAATTACTAACCAGCATAGATCCAACTTAATTCCCAATAGAGAGATCAAATCTCTTTTCACTCTAAAAGAAGTTTGCACCTCAATAGATTTGATCCCTTTTGACGCTTGACTATTTCACCTCAATTTTATTTTAATTATTAATTTGATTTTTTATTATATTATATATTTTTTAATTTTAATTTTATGTAGTTTGACTAAGTCCAAATGTTTACATAACATAATAGAACAAGGGTTTATGGTGTTGATTGTAAGACTAGGGTGAGGAAGTTGCATTGAGGAGTCCGGGTGGTGGATATGGCGTCTTTGTAGGTCGGGGATAACTTGTAACAACCCTGGTGAAAATTCCATGTAAAAATATATAAATACCGCGGATGATGGGACACATATTCCAAGCTTAATGGTGGGCAGGACATCCTAGGGGTGTTCACTTGGTTGTTTATGGCTATGGAAATTGTTAAAGGCAATGGCTAAGGCAGTAAAGAGGCAAAAAGGCACATTTATTTATGAAAATAATGGAAATTAGGAGAAAAGGAAGGTGAAAGGTCACATTTTGCATGTGAGGAGGAAATTGAAGGAAAATAATAGAAAATGAAGAAAATAGAGGCCTCATTAATAAAAAGGCTTATGAGGATCAGCGGGGAAAGACTTGGTCAATCCAGTTTCAGATCTCTCTCATTATTCTCTCTCTCTCTCATACTCTTGGTTAATTAGAATTTTCTTGGAGCACTCTTGGAGGGTGTGGTATACTTGGATTCTTGGAGCAAGAAGGCAAAGGAAGAACAAGAAAGAGTAAGAAGGCATCAACATCAACAACTGCATCATATTTTCTTGTAGGTATCGAGTTGCATGTATGATTTATTCACTATTTTTGGCATGCATGGCACATGCATGTGGATTCTTGGTTGTGATCTATCATTGGCATGGAGGATTGCCTAGATCAATTATGGATTGCCTAGCCTTGCCATTTCCTAGATAGTTATGGTGATTGTGGGTTTACTTTCATTGCTTTGTTTTTGTTGGTTCTCATGTTTCCTTAGCTTGGGTTGAGTTATTAGTCCTGGAAGTCCTGGTTGAAAAAACGCTCTAGAAGCCGTGTAAAATCTTGGGTTGAGTTACTAGTCCTAGAAGCCCTGGTTGGACAAACACTCTAGAAGTCCTTGGTGGGTTGAGTTACTAGTCCTGGAAGCCTTGGTTGGAAAAACGCTCTAGAAGCCTTGTATAAGTTGTGGGTTGAGTTACTAATTCTGGAAGCCTTGGTTGGAAAAACGCTCTGGAAGCCCTGGAAGGCTTGGATGGAGACCAATCTAATGATGGTTTTTGGTGATGTCTGACCGTGAGGTGGAATCACTGTTTGATGGGTTGAGGTGGGTGGCCTCTGGAAGACCTGGATAAGTTTTGATTGATGTGTTCTATGAGATCCCGTATTCATGCTTAGAATATGGCACAGGCATGATTGGCTGAAGCGAGACTTGGTTCAGCCAATATATGGTCGGGTGAAACATGGTAGCCCCATCTTCAGTTAGTTCATTGCATTTATTAATAAAAAAAAAATCATTCCCTTGATTTTCATGTGCAAATGTATTGATGTATATATGGATTTTGATGGCCGATATGCTTATTGTATTTCTGTTCCTATTATGTTGCTTATATGCACATTTACCCCGAAGGTTATTACAGAGTGGTATCAGAGCATGGTTCAAACACTTGGACTAGGCTCTATCATAGGTACAATGAAGAACAAAGGTTAATTTTTAGACCTTTTTGTCATATCTGTTATAAATTTTCTTCTGTGGAATATTAAAAGCCGAAAATTTATCCATATTGAAGGTAAATCCCACTGATAATGCGGTAAAAATTTCAGATATTGGCTCACAATACTTTAGGAATTATGATCTAAGGAAGATGACTGTCTTGAATGCACCTTTAAGAAAGTCACTTTGGCATTAATTTTCTTCTGTAGACTTTCAAAAGCTAAAAAATTGTCCACATTGAAGAGAAATACCAATGATTATGTGGTAGAAATTTCAAATATTGGGTCACAATATTTTAGGAGATATGAGCAGAGGGAGTCGAGCTTTCTAAATGCTCCTAAAATCAGGTCTCAAACAGGTCACGCTGACATTTTTATTATAACTTTTATTATGGTCACTCTAAGGAGCTAAAAGTTTTCCCACAATGAGAGGAAATCCCACTTATATTGTGATAAAAATTTCATACATTTATTCACTATATTTTAGGAAATATGACCAATTTAAATCAAGCTTTTTGGGTACTCCTAGAATTGTGCATCAAATAGGATTGTGTTGGTATTTTGTTATAACTGTTCATCTATGAAATCCTAGAAGTTGAAACTTGAACCATAGTGAGGAAAATACCACTAATTATATGGTTCAATTTCCATAAGTTTTACTACTACAGTTTAGGATATATGCATTGAATCATTCGCTATATTAGTTTGCATGCAAAGTGTTTGATGAAATGCTTAAATGGTTCATTGATTAATTACTTACAAATTGTTTGATAAAATGCCCCGAAGAGTATGTAGTTTGTGGTTGGGGATAGTATTGATGTGTAATAGCATTTCTGTATTTGATATATTCTAACTTGTATGCAAATAGTTTTCTATATTAATTTGCATGTAAAGTGTTTGAATAAATGCTTACATGCAAATGTAATAGTATAATAGTTTTTTCAAGAAAAATGAAAAAGTATGGTAATTGTTTGAAGAAAATTTTATTTTTTTGGATGGGATAGTATTTTAGTGTGATAATGTGGATGTAGCTGATCTATGCCTATTTTCATTTAAAGAATTTAAGAGTTGCATGTAGGGAATTTGAAAGGTTGCATGCAAGAAATTTGAAAAGTTGCATGTACGGAAATGGAAAAGTGGCATGTTTTAGTTATTATGTTACAAGTGGAATAAGCTAAATGTTTTGACTTATTCTCATACAAATGTATGAGAAATAAAAATCAATTTCTTTTCAAGTGTGGTTAAATTTAGTAGAGCTTTGGAGATCCCATTTCCATAATTGGACATTGGAGATCGGGCCATTAGTAGCTTCCTCCTTTTACCTTAGTGTGGACCATGGATAATAAGGGGGTATCCTTATAGGTTGTTAGTATTGTTGAATGTTGATTTCAAATTAATATACATGATATCTTGATTTTTGGAATATGTGACTGACTGTGTATGAATTATATGTCGCTTAAATGTTGATTTCATGATACCTACTTACATCCTTGTATGTTAGGTTACATTTTTGGAATATTTTGATTACGTGTATCAATCTTGTAGGTTGATTACAAGAACTGATCGCTTATGTTCAACTACATGTGTTTATGCGTAGGTGTAGTTGATTTGGCATTACTTATGCATACTATTGGTTGCATGTGGCAATGTGTACTATGGAGTAATGGTTGTTGTCATGCATAAGGTCATGGTTTGTGTAGTTGATATGGTCATGCATTGATGATTGGACTCTAGCTAGAATGATGTGTATCTAGTTTGGTACGCATGTGTTATATGTATATGCAGTTGTTATGCATGTATGGTCCTAGTTATATTATTCATGAATAGTATGTCAAATATGCCTTGTGAAGTCCTTGTATGCAATGTAGGTCATCATGGTGCTATTGGATGTTATGATGCTAATGTGTTAGCTGAGATAGAGTAGGAGATGCATATCATTATAATGAGGATGCAACATTGGACTTTGGGGTAAGAGTAGGTTGTCATACAAGTATTGTATGTTCGGCATGCAGGTATGTAAGTTAAGGATTTTATATGCATTAGGTTTATATACATTAGGTTTATGTACATTTCTTTTGATGTTATCGTTACATTCATGATAGATGTCAGTTGATTAGTGTAGTTATATGCACATGTGTTGGATAGTCAAGAATGATAGTAACTTGTAATTGTATGCATTGTTATTGTTGTTTTATATTAGATAACATGATGATTATGCTATATGTTGTTGATGAGTATGTTATAGGTTAACTTGTTGATTGTTATATGACAATTAGCTTGATGATTTGATTTTATGTTGTTGATGAGCATGATATATAACTTATTCTTGTTATATGCTATTAACTTGATGATTAGGGTTATTTCATTGAGATCTTGATGTCGTAATTTGGATTGGTCATATGAGTGATGGTTATGTTCATTTCCTTGAAGATCTTGATGTTATATGTATTGTGTTAACCTAGTTTGACCTATGAAGATGGTTATGGTTGCGATATTCAGGTATGAACCGACATATTTGTGAGATGGTGTCATACTAATCTAGATTGACTTTGCATATGTGTATGAGTTTACGATGTGAACAAGTTAGTTAGATATTGTTATGGATATCATAATCTTATGAGTGCTTGAGCTTATGTGTTGTAAAGCTATATTGTGTTAACTAGAGTGATTATGCAAACAAGATCACCTCCCCTAATATACATTAAGGTATGATTTTTCTTATGTTGTATATTTGGTGCTTGATTGTTTGATTATGACGTCTATTTGGTGTTTGAGTGTTTGGTGCCTAGTTGATTTATTTAGCATGGTATGTTTGCAAATGGTTGAATGGTTGATGAATTCCATAATATGAGCATGTGTTTAAATGATCTTGTTTTAAGATGATTGTACTAAAATATATTTGTTGAGACAGTTGATATGTACTTGAGTATAGTAGGTGATAGTTGTAGTATTATGACTGATGACTATGAGTTGACTATGGATTATGAAATGATTATTAGTCTTGGTAACGGTTTATTTCAATTTGATAAATATGATTGTCTTCATATTTGGAACATGTGTTTGACATTTGTGATCAGTTGCGAGGTAACATTCTTGGTATTAGTATGACAAGGTAATAATTGATGTGCTTACATACCTAATAGTTGCGTGATGTGACAACACATAGTAAGCCTCAATTGCGACAAATTAAAAATGGTAAAGAAAGGGAATCGCACAAGAATTCCTCTGGCTATGTTTGGAAACCTTAATTCAAAACGAACGAGTGCTTTGCATACAGGGAGTTTTCTTAACCTTGATTTTGTTAGATATTATGTGGATGTGTGCTAGATTCATGAACATGTACTTGACATGAATATTAGCTAGTATTTAGCTACAGGTGGATTTGTTAAAGGATTGGAGTCCCTTGAGAGATGGTGTGGATGTGTTCAGTTGCAAGCAGCGTGATTGGCACAACTAGATGAGGTAACTAGTGTATTATTATGCTTAATTATACATTGATAGTTATGTGTTTATGGTAACATGATGCAGGGAGTTGCATGGCAAGACAAGTTGCCATGAAACCTTGAAGATGGCTCGGGTTGAGCTTTCCTTGAGAACCATGGGGATAGAGTCATGGTGTTAGTCTTCTGCTTTTGGTTTTTTGAGCTTGATATGCGGTTTTGTTTATGTCTGGTGCAAGGCCTTGCCACTTTGTTGTAGTGTCATATCGGTATGAGCTTTCATGGTCTTCTTCTTGGTTTTTTCTTGTCTTATCTTTTATTGTTTCGAGTCTTGGAAATTGGTTGGGAAAGAGGAAAGTTAATGTAGCTCAAGGAGAGCTATGTGGTACCCAACAGGTGATGTAAGACTCAAATGAAGCTCTGTGCATGAGTAAGCACAACGAAAGGTAAGGCTATGACAGTTGGTTGGACTAGTTACATTGTGGTAAATGGACAATAGCAGTATAGTCATGAGAAAGGTAACATGAAAAGGTAAAGTAAATGAATTTGAGGTGTGATATGCTTTGGCTATGTTGGGAATTGTTGTTCTCAATGCCTGTGGAAGTTCTCTTAACCTAGACCTTATGTTATCTGGTAATTATTTTATGATCATGATGACGTTGAAGCTTATATATGTATACATGTATGTATGTCGTTGTATGACATGATCATGATTGTTTTATGCTAATGTTTATATATGCATGTATGTATCCATGTATCTATGTTATTGTCTGACGGGGTTTTCTGACAGGGTTTTTAGGGACCATTCTTGTGGAGGAATTTTTGCTTATGTAGGAGAATGACATGAAGAGGTTCCTGGTCTTACAAGGAATCAATTGGGAAGAGTAGTCACGAAAATATACGAGGTCAGTATCATGTGGAGATGAATTGATATTGTATACTTGTATTATGCCTATGTTTATGTTATGACAGGTAATGTTGAAGGATACATCAACAAAGTGAAAGCAGTGCAAGGATAAGCATGGATGAGATACCGAAAGTAAGGTTTCTTAGTAAGTACAGTATGGTTGTGGATGTGTGGTACTACTGTTATGCATATGTTGCATATGTTGTACATGTTGCATCTATGAGGTGTGAACTAGTGGTATTGCGTATACATAGCATGTGTGCATGTTATTTATGCAATGTTATGTACATGATGGTACAAATAGGGTTTTGCGGATATTGCATATGGGGTGTTGTATACATATTGTAATGTCTTCATTACCTATATGTGACGTATGTGCATATGGTGCTATGTACATGTTGGATATGAAGTATTGTGTACATATTGTACTGTGTGCATGATGAATATGTAGTGTTGTATGCATATGGTGCTATGCGCATGTTGGATATGCAATGTTGTCTGTAGATGATGCTATGTACGTGTTGGATATGCAGTGCTATGTACAAGTGGTGTTGCATGCATGTGGTACATTTGTACTATGTACATATGGTGTGGTGTGCATGATTGTAAAAGTAGTGTTGTGTGCGTGTGGTGATGTGTACACATTGTACAAGTGGCGTTGTGTGCATGTGGTACTATGTACATGTCGTGCATATGGCGTTGTGTACATGTGGTGTTGCGTACATGTCGTGCGTGTGGTACTATGTACATGTAGTATTGTGTACACATTGTATAGTGGTGTAGTGTACATGTGGTGTTGTATACACGTTGTGTAGGTGGTGTCGTGTACATGTGATGTTGTACACATGTTGTGTAAGTGGTGTAGTGTACAAGTGGTACTGTGTACATGTTGTACATATGGTACTGGTTGACATGTGGTATTGTGTGCATGTTGTCGATGTTGTGTTATGGGCATGTGGTATTATGCATCATGTAGTCATGGTATTGCGGTGTGTGTACTCGTTGTGTAGTACTCTGTGTAGGTACATGTATTGGGTGGTATTGCACATCGGGTATAGATGGATGCATTATATTGTATACACTGGGTGTAGGTGTATGTGTTGTATGTCAGGTGTAGATGCATGTATTGCATGGTGTGGTATGTCGTGTGGTTGTATGTGTGTGATTCACACTATGCGTATCTGAACCTAGTGGAGGAGAAGGCGCTGGGTGTTTGTTGAGTGTAGCAACTGATACAAAGTGCGTATGGAACAAAGATGAAGGTAGAAGATAAGGATTGGTGAAATGATAAGTATCAACATTTTATTTTAGTTTTATTATGCATGTGATTTACGACTATGGTATATGATGATTATATGCGATCTGTGGTTTTGGTTTATGATGGTTACATGTGATTTATGATTTTATCTATGATGGTTGTGTTTGAGCTAACTTGGTGAGATACCTTTATATATGTTGATTTGGTCAAATATTCTAGTTTGACTTGTTGTGATAGGAAGTGAACATGATTGAAAATGTACCTTATTGATGAACTATCAATGAGGTATGATTTGAAGTTATTTCAATTTATTTTGAATCTAATGGAATTTATGTTCTTGGTACAGGAAGAATGAACATGCCCAGTTGGGTGGTTGAAATCGATTGCAAGAATTAGCAGCAACAGTGAAAGAAATTAGAAATGCAGTAGTAAGCTGGTAAAGTACTTCAGGAGCAGGGCCATTGTGTGACACTGGTACCCAATAGTGTCCATTGATTTCCATGAGCATGTTATGACTGATATGATGTATTGATGCAGGTATATGCCTTGGCTTTTATATCTTCCGATGCAAGAAATCCTTGCCAAGGGATGGATTTCCAGGAATAGGGGTGCCAACGGAACTTAGAAGGTGAGTGACTGCATGGAAGCGGTAACCGGATTCCCGAGGGACTGTGTAGAAGAGAAGGGAAGGTCACGGATGGATTTGTTTTGGTTATTAGCAGTGCAAGATAGAATCAGATGCATATTGGGAGTGTGCCCTGAAACAATGAGAAGGTAACTGTTCGCTAAGAGGAAAAGTGGTGCAAGATTATAGCGCTAGACATTAGATGCAAATTTGACCTTGCAATGGATTCTGGACTTCCTGGGAAGGAGGTGAATCTTGGTATTACTTTGAGGATGGAGGTGTGAGCCTCTGGATTTCCTTGTTACGGATACAAGCATCATATTATTTTATTTGTTGGTGGAGCAAATGTACATATGTGTATATGTATATGTGGTTATTGTAAATATTGTAATGAGCTATGTTATAAAGCTCCAGTATGCGGTATGTTGTCATGTTGTCATGATGTTTTGATATATTTCATTGTAAATACTACAACGAGATGTGTTAGAAATCTCCATGGGTAGTGTTAGGATTCCAAGAAACTCTCCTAGGTTGTAGCTCGGAGATGCCTGGTAACATATAAATTCAACTTATTGCTGCAAATGGATGAATGGAAGGAATGATGCTTGTCCAAGCCAGATAACCACTTCTACTTCGTTTCACTCCAGACATGCGTGAACACCCTCAGACTACAAGGCTTTAGACCACCAACTACTCACAGTTTAAGATTGGGTGAATATGGAGAATACTGACCACACCAGCAGATGCACAAGACCATGTGATGGCCAGCTACAACCAGTAAAGAAGTCTGCAAATCTAATCTACATAGAAATTTTGAATAATTTAACACATATTCAACAGAGATTATCCTGATCATGTACTATTGCGGAAAACATACACAATACATAAGCTCCTCTACGTTGATCATCAATATAGCAGCATCAATAACAATAAAACATCAAGAGCATTCACACATTAACACAGTATGTATCCCGGGGAAAGCATCTCGCTAAAAACCCCAACTATCTGTATATTAATGATTGAGTCATGTAACATTACACAGCATAATACTTCTCACAAGTATCTCCACCTCTGTTACACACAATACAGCTCAGATCTGAATCAATCACTGGCTCAAATCTCCTTCGCTGCTTGCCTGCCTCCGCTGCTCAATACCTGCTCAAGAACTGATGATAATTCCAAGGCAACCACGTATTTACTTGGCAAAATCACGTGACAACAAGCTACAATGTGGGCAAACACATGGGCAAACTCATTGGCATACTCAATCCCTTGATTGTGCAAGATCTGATGCACAACTATAGTCACAACTGATAGCAATCTGATTCTCTAACACCTGTCCCTGCTGAACTGAACATGCACTGACATGCAACTGAGTTAACTGATGTATTCATTAGTTGTATTATGAGTTAATAACTTGTGAATTAATTAATAACTAATTCACCCAACTCATCTCTAGTCTATTTGCCAGTTAGACTAAATACAACCAGTTTAACAAAGCTAAACTGAACACAACTCCATCAACTGCACCTCCAGTCCACTAAACTCAACTCACTTGAGTTCTAACTGAAGTCCTGCATGCAAATATTAGTCATCCCATAGGTAACCACGTATTTCCTTCATGGATCTGCATGTACCACATCCGTAGCTCATCCTGATGTGCTCCAAGAGAATAAGACAAAGTTTATAGTCTAAATATTATTATGAGCTAATAATATTTGACTGTTCTATATTTAGACTGAGCAGTCACTCCGCTGTGATCTAAAAATAGAAGTCCATCTATTTTCCCAACTTGATCAATCATCCATAAACAACAACCTGCAATCCATAGACATGATCCATATGTCTAAAAATAGACATAGTCTAAAAATAGACTTGCGCCAAAAATAGCCTGCGGGCCCACTTAGTGAAGG
The DNA here is from genome assembly GCA_000404065.3 of Pinus taeda. Taxonomy (NCBI): domain Eukaryota; kingdom Viridiplantae; phylum Streptophyta; class Pinopsida; order Pinales; family Pinaceae; genus Pinus; species Pinus taeda. Next base: position 91,358 of record APFE031348706.1, read on the forward strand.
CGACTCTTTTCACTAAGCTCCATCATCTTGTTGCATCCTCAACAAGCATTTCTTGTTGCACACTTTTCAACA
>APFE031348708.1:0-12500 GCA_000404065.3 Pinus taeda
ATTAAAAGAATTTACTAAATTGTTATAAACCCTCAAACCTAAACTGTAAACCACAAACCCTAAATCCTAAAGCCTAAACTCTAAACCTGAAACCCTAAAACATAAATGATAAGCTCTAGACCCTGAACCCTAAACCCTAAACACTAAAACCTAAATGCTAAACTCTAATAATTTATAACACTTTAGAAAACATAGTGTAACATATATTTATGTGTTTATTAAAATCATTTACTAAAGTGTTATAAACCCTAACCCCTAACCTCTAAACACCAAAACCTAAACCGTAAACCCTAAGCATTTTATAACATCTTAAAGAAATTTCTAACTTTTATTTAAGTCTTATAAACCTTAGACTCTTAACCCTAAACCCTAAGAAATTTATAACATTTTAAAAATTGTTTTTTAAATTTTGTTTAAGTGTTTATTATAAGAATTTACTAAAATATCATAAAACCTAAACCATAAGCATTTTATAGCATTCTAAAAAGAGTCTTGTGACTTTTACTTAAGTTTTTATCAAAGTAATTTACTAAGGTGTTATTAAACCTTAAACGTAAAACCTAAACCCTAAACTATAAACCGTAAACTGAAAAGCCTAAACCCTAAATGCTAAACCCTAAGCCTTTTATAACATTTCATAAAGCATTTTGTAACATTTATTTAAGTATTTATTGAAACAATTTACTAAATTGTTATAACCCCTGGACCCTAAACACTAAACCCTAAACCTTAAACCGAAAACCCTAAACCATATACCTTATACCCGAAAACCTAAACCCTAAGCATTTCATAACATTTTAAACCCTAAACCCTAAACCCTAAACCCCAAACCCCAAACCCCAAACCCTAAACTGTAAATCACAAACCCTAATCATTTTAGAACATTTTCAAAAATGTTTTGTAACCTTTATTTAAGTGTTTATTACAATAATTTACCAAAATGTTGTAGACCCTATACAATAAACCCTAAACTTAAACCCCAAACCTTAAACCGTAAACCGTAAACCCTATATCCTAATCATTTTATAACATTTTAAAAAGTATTTTGAAACTTATATTTATGTTTTTATTATAATCCTTTACTAATTCCTTATAATCCCTAAACCCGAACTTCTAAACTACAAAACCTAAAACCTAAATCATAAACCCTAAACCCTAAACCTTAAACCTTAAACCTCAAATTGCAAACATTAAACCTAAGCATTTTATAACATTTTCAAAAGTGTTCCGTAATTTTTATTTAAGAGTTTATTAAAATAATTTACTGAAGTGTTAGAAACCCTCAACCCTAAACTGTAGGCCACAAGCCCTAAACCCTAAACCATAAACTCAAAACCTGAAACCCTAAATCCTAAACCCTAAACTCTAAACCGTAAACCCTAAATGCTAAACTCTAGTAATTTTCTAACACTTTAGAAAACATATTATAGCTTATATTTAAGTGTTTATTAAAATCATTTACTAAAGTGTTATAAACACTAAACCCTAAACACTAAACACAAAGCCCCAAACCATAAACCCTAAACAATAAACCCTATGAATTTTATAACATCTTAAAACAATTCCTAACATTTATTTAAGTGTTTATTAAGAGGATTTACTAAATTCTTATAAACCTTAGACTCTTAACCCTAAACCCTTAGCAATTGATAACATTTTAAAAAATGTTTTTAACTTTTATTTAAGTGTTTATTATAAGAATTTACTGAAACCTAAACCGTAATCATTTTATAGCATTCTAAAAAGATTTTTGTGACTTATACTTAATTTTTTGTGAAAATAATCTACTAAGGTGTTATAACCCTAAACCATAAAAACTAAACCCTAAGCTATAAACCCTGAACTAATAAACATAAACCCTAAATGCTAAACTCTAAGCCTTTTATAACATTTCATAAAGCGTTTTGTAACATTTATTTAAGTGTTTATTAAAACAATTTACTAAAGTGTTATAAACTGTAAACCATAAACCATAAACCTTAAACCCAATACCCGAAACCATATACCTTATACCCTAAAACGTAAACCATGGGCATTTCATAACATTTTAAAAAGTGTTTTGTAACTTTTTTTACGTGTTTATTAAAAGAATTTACTAAAGTGTTATAAACTTGAAACCCTAATCCCTAAAACCTAAACGCTAACTAGTTTATAGCATTTTAAAGAGTTTTTTATAACTTTTATTTAAGTTTATTCTAGAAACATTTACTAAAGTGGTAGAAACTCTAAACCCTAAAAGCTAAAGCCTAAAAATTTTATAACATTTTAAAAAATATTTGTAACTTTTACTTATGTGCTTATTAAAATAATTTAGAAAAATGTTATAAACCCTAAATCCTAAACCCTAGATCCCAAACCTTGATCCCTAAAACAAAAACCCTAAGAATTTTATGAGAATCTATAATAACAGAAGATCGCACTTGGGTATGTGAATGTAGGAGGGTGAAAATTGTGATACATGAGATACCCCGACCATTGTTTTTCCACTCTTCTTCATAAACCTGTTTCCTTTTATTTATTTTTCTTCATAAATCCTTGAGGCCCAATGGGATGAATCTATTATGTGTATTATGTAGCAACAGATATCCACTCAACATGCGGTGGTTGATCCCTACACCCTAAACCCTAAAACCAAAACCCTAAAACATTAACCCTCAACCCCGAGCATTTTATAACATTTTAAAAAGTGTTTTGTAACTTTTATGTAATTGTTTATTAAAACCTGAAAGAATAAACCTTAAACTAAAAATCTTAAAACTTAAACACTAAGAATTTTGTAAAGTGTTATAAATCCTCAACTGTAAACCCTAATCCCTAAAGCCTAAACCGTAAATGCTTAACCCTAAACCCTAGACCCTAAACCCCAAACCCTAAATCCTAAACCCTAAATTCTGAACGCTAAACCCTATACCTTAATCATTTTATAACACTTTAAAAAGTGTTTTGTAACTTTTATTTAGCTGTTTATTAAAAGCATTTAATAAAGTGTTATAAATCATAAGAACTAAACCTTATGCCCTAAACCCTAAAACCTCAGTGACAAAACCATAAACCCTAAAAAACCCAAGCATTTTATAAAGCTTAAATACTCTACCTTAAACCCTAAACCCTAAACCTGAAAGCCTAAACCAAAAAACATAAATGCTAAGCGTTTTATAACATTTTAAGAAGTATTTTATACATTTTATTTAAGTGTTTATTAAAAGATTTTATGTCACTGTTATAAACCCCAAATTCAAAACCCTAAACCCTAAACAATAAACATGAAACCCTTAACTCTAAACCATAAAGACAAAACGTTGAACCATAAACAATAAACCTCAAACCCTAAACTCTAAACCTGAAACCGAAAACCCTAAATTGTAAAGCCTAAACCCTAAATCGTAAGCATTTTATAACATTTTAAAGATTGTTTTGTAACTTTTATTCAATTGTTTATTAAAATAATTTAATAAAGTGTTATAACCCTAAATCCTAAACCCTAAGAATTTTATAACATTTTAAGAAGCGTTTTGTGATCTATTAAAAAGAATTGTAACCTTTATTTAAGTGTTTATTAAAATAATTTACTAAGGTGTTATAAAACCTAAACCCTAAACCACAAACCCTAAACCCTAACCCTAATCGTTTAATAACATTTTAAAAAGTGTTTTGTATTCATTTTTAATTATTTATTAAAAGCACTTGATAAAGTTTTGTGTACCGTAAACCCCAAACCCCAAACACCAAACCCTAAACCCTAAACTCTAAACCCTAAAAAATAAACCCTAAACCCTAAACCCTATAAACTAAACCCTAAATGGTAACCATTTTATAACATTTTTAAAATCTTTTTGTAAATTTTATTTAAGTCCTTATTAAAAGAATTTATGAAATTGTTATAAACCTTAAACCATACATCTTAAAACCTAATCCCAAAACCTAAACCCTAAACCCTAAACATCAAGCCCTAAACCCTAAACCATAAACCCTAAGAATTTTATAACTGTTTAAGAAGAATTTTGTAACTTTTATTTAAGTGTTTATTAAATGAATTTACTAAAGTTTTATAAACCCTAGATCGTAAACACAAATCCATAAACCGTAAACACAAAAACATAAACACTAAACCCCAAAACCTAAACCGTAAACCCTAAACTCCAAACTCCAAACCCTAAACCCTAAACTGTAAACCCTAACCATTTTATAACATTTTAAATTTTTTTTTGTAACTTTTATTTAAGTGTTTGTTGAAAACATTTACCAAAATGTTGTATACCCTACACACTAAACCCTGAACCTAAACCCAAAACCCCAAACCTTAAATCGTAAATCGTCAACCCTAAACCCTAATCATTTTATAACATTCTAAAAAGTATTTTGAAACTTTTATTTAGGTGTTTATTAAAATCCTTTACTAATGTCGTATAAACCATAAAACCTAACCTCTAAACCCCAAACCCTAAACCCTAAATCATAAACCCTAAACCCTAAACCTCAAACCCTAAACCCCAAATCGTGAACATTAAACCCTAAGCATTTTATAGCATTTAAAAAATCATTTTGTAATTTTTCTTTAAGTGTTTATTAAAAGAATTTACCATTTTTATAAACTCTCAAACCTAAAATATAAACCACAAACCTTAATCCATAAATCATAAACTCTTAACCTAAAACCCTAAATCATAAACTCTAAACCCTAAACCCTAAACCCCAAAACCCTAAATGCTAAACTCTAATAATTTTATAACAATTTAGAAAACATATTGTAACTTATATTTAAGTTTTTATTAAAATCATTTTCTAAAATTTTATAAACCATAAACCCTAAAATCTAAACACCAAACCCCAAACCATAAACCCTATACCTTCAAACCCAATCATTTTTTAACATCTTAAAACAATTTCTAACATTTATTTAAGTGTTTATTAAAAGGATTTACTAAAGTCCTATAAACCTTAGACTCCTAACCCTAAACCTTAAGCAATTTATAACATTTTCAAAAGTGCTTTTTAACTCTTATTTAAGTGTTTATTATAAGAATTTACGGAAGTCTTATAAAACCTAAACCCTAAGCATTTTGTAACATTATAAAAAGAGTTTTGTGACTTTTACTTAAGTTATTATCAAAATAATTTACTAAGGTTTTCTAAAACGTAAACCATAAAAGCTAAACCATGAACTATAAACCCTAAACCGAAAAACCTAAACCCTAAATGCTAAATCCTAAGCCTTTTATAACATTTCATAAACCATAAACCGAAAAACTCTAAGCCCTAAATGCTAAAGCCCAAGAATTTTATAACATTTTACAAAACTATTTGTACGTTTTATTTAAGTGCTTATTAAAATAATTTACTAAAATGTTATAAACCCTAAACCCCAAACCCTAATCCCTAAACCATAAACCCTACGAATTTTATGGGAATCTATAATAACGGAAGACCGTACATGGCTTTCTAAGTGTGTGAGAGCAAAAATTGTGATACATGTACACCGACCTTTGTTTTTCTACTCTTCTTCAAACACCTATTTCCTTTTATTTATTTTTCTTCACACCTCCTTGAGGCTCAATGGGATGTATGCATTATGTGTACTATGTAGTAGTGGATACCCCCTTAAGGTGGGGTGGTTCATCCCTACACCCTAAACCCTAAATCCTAAACCCTAAATTCTTAACCCTAAACCCAAAACCCTAAACCATAAACTCTAAACCGCAAATGCTAAACCCTAAAGCCTAAGCATTTTATAACATTTTAAAAAGTGTTTTGTAACTTTAATGTAAGTGTTTATTAAAACAATTACTAAGGTGTTATAAACCCTAAACCATGAGCTGTAAACCCGAAACCCTAAACCCTAAACTGAAAATATTAAAACTTAAAGCCTAAGAATTTTGTAAAGTGTTATAAATCCTAAACCATAAACCCTAATCCTGAAAGCCTAAATTGCAAACGCTTAATCCTAAACCGTAGAACCTAAACCCCAAACCCTAAATCCTAAACCCTAACTTCTAAAACCTAAACCTAAGCATTTTATAACAATTTTAAAAACATTTTATAAATTTTATTTTATTTTTTACTAAAAACATTTCATAAAGTGCTATAAACACTAAACCCTAAAGTCTAAACCATAAACCCCTAACTCTAAACCGTAAACTGTAAACCATAAACCCTAAGTATTTTATAACATTTTAAAAAGTGTTTTGTAACTTCTATATAAATGTTTATTAAAATCATTTACTAAAGTCTAATAATCCCTAAACCCTAAAACCAAAAACTAAACCTTCAACAATTTAGAGCATGTGAAAAATGGTTTTCTAACTTTTATTTAAGTGTTTATTAAAAGAATTTAGTAAAGTGTTATAAACCATAAACCCTAAAACCTGAAACCTAATCATTTAATAACATTTTTAAAAGTGTTTTGTAACCTTTTTCGAGTGTTTATTAAAATATCTTAATAAAGTGTTATAAACCCTAAACCCTAAACCCTATAAACTAAACTGTAAACCCGAAGCCCTAAACACTAAACCATAAACCCTAAGAATTTTATAACAGTTTAAGAAGAATTTTGTAACTTTTATTTAAGTGTTTATTAAAATAATTTACCAAATTTTTATAAACCCTAAATCATAAACACAAAACCCTAAGCCCTAAACACAAAAACATAACCCCTAAACCCCAAAACCTAAACCATAAACCCTAAACCCCAAACCCTAAACCGTAAATAGTAAACGCTAACCATTTCCTAACATTTTAGAAATTGTTTTGTAAATTTTATCTAAGTGTTTATAAAAATAATTTACCAAAATCTTGTAGACCCTATACACTAAACGCTAAACCTAAAACCAAAACCCAAAACCTTAAACCGTAAACCGTAAACTGTAAACCCTAATCATTTTATAACATTTAAAAAATTATTTTGAAACTTTTATTTAAGTGTTTATTAAAAGCCTTTACTAACTTATTATAAACCGTAAACCCCAACCTCTAAACCCGAAGCCCTAAACCCTAAATCCTAAACCCTAAACACTAAACCCCAAATTGTAAACATTAAACCCTAAGCATTTTATAACATTTTAAAAAGCATTTTGTGATTTTTATTTAAGTGTTTATTAAAATAATTTACTAAAGTGTTATAAACCCTCAACCCTAAACTATAAACCACAAACCCTAAACCCCAAACCGTAAACTCTAAACCCTAAACCCTAAACACTAAACTCTAATAATCTTATAGCACTTTAGAAAACATATTGTAATGTATGTTTAAGTGTTTATTAAAATCATTGACTAAAGTGTTATAAACCCTCAACCCTAAACTCTAAACACCCAACCCCAAACCATAAACCCTAAACCATAAACTGTCAACATTTTATAACATCTTAAAACATAATATAACTTTTATTGAAGTGTTTATTATGAGGATTTACTAAATTCTTATAAACATTAGACTCTTAACCCTAAACCCTAAACCCTAAAAAAATTATAACATTTTAAAGAGTTTTTTGTAACTTTTTTTTTCAGTATTTATTATAAGAATTTACTAATGTCTTAAAAAACCTAAACCCTGAGCATTTTATAGCATTATAAAAAGAGTTTTGTGACTTTTAATTAAGTTTTTATCAAAATAATTTACTAAGGTGTTATAAACCCTAAACCATAAAAACTAAACCCTAAACTATAAACCCTAAATACTAAACCCTAAACCCCAAACCCTAATCCCTAAACCATAAACCCTAATAATTTATGAGAATTTATAATAATAGAAGACCACACTTGGGTATGTGAGTGTAAGAGGTAGAAAATTGTGACACATGAGATACTCTGACCTTTTCTTTTCCACTCTTCTTCATAAACATGTTTCCTTTTATTTATTTTTCTTCATAACTCCTTGAGGCTCAGTGGGATGAATACATTATGTGTACCATGTAGCAGTGGATATCCCCCTAAGGTGGGGTGGTTCATATATACACCCTAAACCCTAAACCCTAAACCCTAAACCCTGAACCCTAAATCACAAACCCTAAACCATAAACCCTAAACCCTAAATCCTAAACCCTAAACCCACGCATTTTATAACATTTTAAAATGTGTTTTGTAGGCTAGGTATGCTAGGGTAGGGTGGGGTAGGTAAGCTAGGTATGCTAGGTATGCTAGGGTAGGGTAGGGTAGACCATGGTAGGTTAGGGTAGGTTGGGCTATGCAGGGCTAGGCTATGGTAGGGTAGCGTAGGGTAGGTTAGGCTAGCTAGGCTAAGCATGAGTAGGGTAGGGTAGGCGAGGCTAGGCTAGGCCTTGGTAGGTTAGGATACTCTAGTCTAGGATAGGTTAGGCTATAGTAGGATAGGGTAGGGTAAGGTGGGTAGGCTAGTCTAGGATAGGCTAGCGCAGGCTAGGCTAGGCTAGCCTAGAGTAGGCTAAGCTAGGCTAGGCTAGGCTAGAGTAGGTTAGGCTAGGCTAGGCTAGAGTAGGTTAGGCTAGGCTAGGCTAGAGTAGGTTAGGCTAGGCTAGGCTAGGCTAAGGTAGTCTAGGCTAGGGTAGGTTAGGATAGGCTTGGGTTAGGTAGGCTAGGATAGGCTTACGATAGGGTAGGCTAGGCTAGTTTATGTTAGGGTAGCTTTAGTATGCTAGGATAGGCTAGGTTATGCTAAGCTAGGTAGGTTAGGCTAGGTTAGGCTAGGCAGGGTATGGTAGGCTAAGGTATGGTATGATAGGCTAGGGTAGGCTAAGATAGGTAGCCTAGGGTAGGCTAGGCTAAGGTAGGCTAGGATAGGTTAGTCTAGATTAGGCTAGACGAGATTAGGCTAGGTTAGGGTTTAGGGTTTAGGGTTTGGGATTTAGGTTTTAGGGTTTAGGGTTTTGGATTTAAGTTTAGGGTTTAGTGTCTAGGGTCTACAAAATTTTGGTAAATGCTTTTAATAAACACTTAGATAAAAGTTACAAAACAATTTGTAAAATTCTATAAAATGGTTAGGGTTTACGGTTTAGGGTGTAGGGTTTGGGGTTTTGGATATAGGGTTGAGGGTTTAGGTTTTGGGGTTTAGGTTTTTCTCTTTATGGTTTACGGTTTAAACTGTTTTAAAATTCTTGGGGTTTGTGGTTTAGGGTTTAGCGCTTGGGTTTTAGGGTTTCAAATTTGGGGTTTACGTTTTAGGGTATATGGTGTAAGGTTTTTAATGATTTAGTGAACTCTTTTAATAAAAACTTAATAAAAGTTACAAAAATGCTTTTAAAAATGCTATAAAATGCCTATAGTTTAGGGTTTAGTTTATAGGGTTTAGGGTTTAGGTTTTTGGGTTTAGAGTTTAGGGTTTAGGGTTAATGAAACTTTATTAAGTGTTTTTAGTACACACATAAAAGGGTTACAAACCACTTTTTAAAGGGTTACTAATTTATTAGGGATTAGGGTTTAGGGTTTATAGTTTAGGTTTTATAACACCATAGTAAATTCTTTTAATAAACACTTAAATAAAAGTTACAAAACTATTTTTTATAGGTCATAAAATGCCTTGGTTTTAGGGTTTAGGGTTTGGGGTTTGGGGTTTAGGGTTTAGTGTTTAGGGTTTGGGGTTTGGGGTTTAGGGTTTAGTGTTTAGTGTTTAGGGTTTAGGGTTTAGGGTTTAGAGTTTAGGGTTATAACCCTTTATTAAATGATTTTAATAAACACTTAAAAATGTTACAAAAATGTATTTAAAAATATTCTTAAATTCTTAGTGTTTAGAGATAGGTTTTATGATTTATGGTTTCGGATTTATAACACTTTGCTATATTATTTTACTAAGAACACAAAAAAAGTTTCAAAAACACTTGTTAAATGTAATAAAATTCTTAGGCTTTAGCATTTAGGATTTAAAATTCTATAAAATGCTCATGGTTTGGGGTTTATGTTTTATAACTCTTTAGTAAATTGTTTTAATAAACACTAAAAAAAGTAAGAAAATGTTGGTTAAAATTTTATAAAATAATTAGGGTTTAGAGTTTATGGTTTTGGGTTTAAAATGTTATAAAATGGTTATAGTTTAGGATTTAGGGTTTATAACATTTTAGTCAATTCTTTTAATAAACACTTCAAAAAAAGTTACAAAAAGCTTGTTAAAATGTCATTGAATGCTTAGGGTTTAGGTTTAGGGTTTAAAATGTTATAAAATATTTAAGGTTTAGGGCTTAAGGTTCACAAGAATTTTGTAAATTGTTTTTATAAACACTTAAAAGAGTTACAAAACATTTTTTTAATGTTATAAAATGCTTAGTGTTTAGGGTTTAGCGTTTAGTGTTTAGGTCTTGGAACACTTCATAAATTCTTTTAATAAACACTTAGAAAACACTTACATAACACTTGCTAAAAAGTTGTAAAATGATTAGGGTTTAGGTTTGAGGGACACTTTACTAACTTCTTTTAATAAACACTTTGAAAAAAGTTACAAAACTATTGTTAAAATTTTATAAAATGCTTAGGGTGTAGGTTTTAGGATTTAGGGTTTATAACACTTTTTCAAATGTTGTTAGTAAACACTTCAAAAAAGTTATAAAACACTTATTAAAATGTTATAAAAATTTTAGGGTTTAGGGCTTTAAAATGTTACAAAATGCTTGCTAAATTGTAATAAAATACTTACGGTTTAGAGTTTATAACAATTTAGTAATCTCTTTAAATAAATGCTTAAAAAAGTTACAAACGATTGTTAAAATTCTATAAAATACTTAGTGTTTAGGGATTGGGGTTTAAAATGTTATAAAGTTCTTTTGTTTTAGGGTTTAGGATTTTTCACGGTTTAGGATTTTGGATTTGGGGTTTAAGGATAAGGGTTTAGGGATTAAGGTTTAGGGTTTATAGAACTTTAGTAAATGGTTTTAGTAAAAACTTAAAGAAAAGTTACAAAACAATTTTCCAAATGTAATAAAATCCTTAGCTTTTAGGGTTTCAATTTAGGGCTTAGGGTTTATTGTTTAGATTATGGAGTTTACGGTTTAGAGTTTATAAGAACTTAGTAAATGATTTTAGGGTTTATGTTTTAGGTTTTAAACATTATAATATAGGGTTTGGGGTTAGGAGTTTAGGGTTTAGGTTTTATAACACTTTAACAAATTGTTTTAATAAACACTTAAATAAAAGTTACATAACACTTTCTAAAATGCTATAAAATTTTTAGTGTTTAGGGTTTACCCTTTGGGTTTACGGTTTGGAATTTAGGGTTTCAGGTAGAGGGTTTAGGTTTTAGGGTTTATTGTTTAGCATTTATGGTTTAGGATTTATAACATTAAAGTTACAAAACACTTTTTAAAATATTAAAATCAAAATTAGCGTTTAGGGTTTAGGGTTGAGGGTTTAGGGTTTAGGGTTTAGGTTTTAGGGTTTAGGGTTTCCGGTCTAGGGTTTAGGGTTTCCTAAATGAATTACTTATCATTTAATAGTAGGATATTATGAATGTGAAGAGATATGTTCTAGATTCATGAGACTATATCTTTCATTTCCAACAGTGGAGAAGAGACTCACAATTTAATATTTGAATTGAAGACATGAATCTTAAATTAACTTGCATATCTTCACCTCCACCTACACCATCTAATCGTGCACCTCGACCACCTCCTCCTCCTACTCCACATCCACCCCTCCTCCTGCTCTCCTCCACTTCCACCTCCCTCACGGCCTTCTCCTCCTCCTCCTCGTCTTCTACCACCTCCTCCAACTCCACCTCCACCACCACCTTCTCAACCACCACATCCTCCTCCTCCTCTTCCTCCACCACCACCACTTCCTCCTCCTCCTCCACCATCTCCTCTTCCCCCACCTCCACACCCTATTGCTCCACCACCTCCACCTCTACCACCTCCACCACCTCCGCCTCTACCATCTCCATCACCTCTACCTCTACCTCCTCCTCTTCTTCCACCTACTTCTCCACCTCCTCTACCTCCACCTCCTACACCACCTCTACATATGCCTCCTCCTGCTACTCCTCCTCCTCCACCTCCTCATCCACCACCACCACCTCCACCATCTTCTTCTCCTCCTCCTCCACCTTCGCTCTACCTCTCCCTCCTCCTTTTCCTCCTCGTCCACCTCCTTATTCACCACCCCCTACAACTCCACCTCCACCTCATCCACCCCCTCCTCCTCCTCCTCGTCCTTCTCCTTCTCGTCCTCCTACTCCTCCTCGTCCTGCTCCTCATCCACCTAAACCTGCATGTAAACCTTCACCTCCTCCTCCACCTCAACCTCCACCTCCACTCTTCCTCCACCTCCATTCTTCCTCCACCACCACTTCCACCACTGCCTCCTCCTCCTCCTCCTCCTTCTCCTCCTCTACACCCTTCTCACCATCCTCCTACTCCTCCTCCTCCTCCACTTCCACCTCTACGATGACCATCTCCTACTCCACATCCACATATACCTCCACCAACTCCTACTCCACCACCACCTCCACCTCCACCTCCACATCCACATCCACCTCCTCCACCTGCTCCTCCTTCTCCACCTCCACCACCTCCTCCTCCTGCTCCACTTCCTACTCCTCCTCCTGCTCC
>APFE031348712.1:2976-18816 GCA_000404065.3 Pinus taeda
TATCTTGCAAACCGTCTGTTGGATTGACTTGATTCCACCACCAAAAGTTGCGGCTTTTAGAGGAGATCCAAAAGGACCTACAACGCAGTTCTAAGGAGGAGATATGATGGTCAATGCTGGTCAAACTTTGGATCTGCAGTTGTAGCTTCAGGTTCAACAACTTCCAGCTTCACATGTGTGAGAGAGAGACCCTTTTCTGCAGCAGTAGAGAAGAGACTCATATCTGCGCAATAGAGAGAGAGAGATGTGATGAGATGAGTGATCCAAATGAGGAAGAGTCCTCTTATATTTATACACAACGTTGGTGGCTGAATAGATGCGACTGTTGGGCTTCTGAGCCTACATGAGTTGTAGGTCGGCTTGATAATAATTCCATAATCAAAATAAATTCATATCTCCATGAATACTTATAGGAACCGGATGATCTCTATATCAATCATACACTTCTCGAGGAGAGGGATCTAATACAAATATTATCAGCCATGAAGAAGATGACCGACATGAAATTTTGCCCTGGTTGCCAATTTTAACACCTTAGGATCATGAATCCAGGCCTAATATTGAGAGGTTGGCCAACAAATATACCTATGAAGAGGTGGAGGAAATCCTAAAAGGTAAATTTAATCCATGAAAAGTTGTCTTACAAGTGTTCCTATCCCCTCATACCAAACAAGTTGATGTGCTGCCTTACTAAACTTTATACAGGCCTCCTAGAGCCATAGTAACTAAAGATGAAATGGAATTTAGAGCTCCTTCAGACCGTAGGTATGCCAAGGTTCACCAAGATGGTTTTAGCATGCATAAAATAAGATCATGGTGGAGGATGAGGTTATACTTGGGGAAATAAAATGCCCCTTATCGGAGCATTGCTCAGGATGAGGAATTCAACAAAATTTATGATGATATTAAAAATGAATATGAAGAAGAATATGAGGGTAGAATGAGAGAGGAAACAAGGGAGACTCAATCAATGAAGGAGTTGGTAGAGAAGGTTCAATAAGGAACTCATGTCCCCATTGATGAGCCTATTTCTTCTCAGCCACAAGAGTCATAACCCTACCCAAAGGCCATCCCCATGATGTAAGCTATGGGGTTTTTAGGATAAGGGGGCTAAGAAACGAAGGATAAGGGATCAAGGATTCTATCGAGTTGGAAGAGAGGCCAAAGGGGCTAGGGCTGGGAGAAGATCTAGGTACAACCCTAGTAAAAAAGACAGGCCTGCTCTCAACTTTTTGTTGAGAAATCTAGGGCATGAAGGATTAGGTGATTTCTCTAAATTAGTAATTGTAATTGATTATGATCTTCTCTTGTTTAGATTGTTAGTGTTCTTCTTTATCAAACAACTACCAATGCATGAGCATAAATAGACAAGAGACACAGAATGTAGGCTATGATCCAGGGCCAACACCTCTCACTCTTTGAGAGGAAAACCCACACAAATTCTTCTTATAGAGATTCCAATTGACGAATACCAAGACGAAGACCCTTGACCTAGTTGCCTCTATTGATTTGTGATAGCAACGGATATGCTCTAAGCCTCAAATTCTGTAGGGAGGCTTGGGCACAGGTATTCCAAAGAACTCAGAAAGTGTTTTGGGAAATTCCACCCAAAAGTGATTTTATTAAAATACGTAATATTTTTAGTGGGGTTCCTAAGTCTAAACTTAGGAAAATTAAAATATTAATGGGTATTAATCTAATTCTAGAAAAATCCATGGATCAAGTCCAATTATGTTTTAATCTAGGCCGTTGGTTTTCCAACAAGGAGATATAAGAAGGGGCTTGAGGGTCATTTGGAAACACATAGAGAGATAGACAGAAATTGATTTTTTGAAGTGAGAAGTTCTTAGGAGGAAAAATCGATTGAAGGAATCTCTTGTAGTTGAAGGGCAGAGATAACAACTTCCGGAGAGAGAGATTCTCAGCCGGAGATACATCAGCAGAGAGAGGCAGTAAGTGATCTAGAGGCCTTGATGCAAAGGCTGACGCAGGCCCAGAAGGGCCACGCAGAAGTGACGCAAAGGCAGAGAGAGAAAGTCGAAAATTAGAGCAGAGGGTTAGTTTCAACAGGGGAAATCCTGGGTGTGAGATCGGGAGGTTGAGAGCAGTGACTCTGGGCTTCTGATCGAATTCCCAGCTGGGTGACATAGTGCCTAAAAGGGTTGATGCTAGGACAATGTAGAGGCAGCGCAATGCTTGCCAGGGCATATCATCCAGTAGCCGGAACAATCGAGACTTTTCTCAGTGATTGCGTGTGGTAAAATCACAAAGCTTCTACTAGTATTTCTCTCTGTATCTAAATAAGCCTGTGAGGTATTTAGTGATGTATTCAGATTTTGCTACTGCATAATAATAAAAACCTCAGTGTTGTTACACTGGTTTTCCCGCATTGGGTTTTTCCGGGGAGTATTTTTCCAAAAATAACTGTGTCCTATGTGTTGTATTTTTCTTTCTTGCTCAGTGTTTTGTTTCTGCATATAAGTAAATTAAGTGAAGGTTGTCGATGTATTTACTTTGAAATTTACCATAGAAGACAGTTAATTACTTGTATGTTTTAATCAAGTAGGAGAAGTAACATCAGGTTGTTGCAGTAGGGATTCCAACTTAGGAATTTTCACATGGTATCGAAGGTAGTGTAGGTGAGACAAGAAGAGTAGAACCAGAAACTGGAACGCTGAGCAGAAAGGGGAATCGAAAAGCTGCAGGAGGTAGCAAGTCGAAACCCCAGAGGGTTTTGCACATTTCTAATTGGAGGATTGAAAATTCAAGGTAGTCTCTCTCTCTGAGTGAGTTGACGGAGAGAAGGAGCTTCCAGTTTGAATATGGCCATGGTAAGCGCTGAGCCTCAGCGTGAGGAGCAGTTGGTGGATGCAGATTTTTCAGTGGGCAGCTTTTCCAGGCTAAAAAGACGTTAGAATAAAGAAGCAATAGAGCATAGTGAGGGAATACTTCCTTAGTGATTTCTTATCAAGGAAATCAACATTTCTCAATTGCTGAGTAGCAGAGGAGCAACAACGTACCAACTCCATCGGGGAGTGCGTAAGTCAACCTAGGAGCTACACACAGTGGGGAGAAAGAGAGAGCAGTTCAACAATTTTTGGAGGAGATGGCAACCAGTGGCTTGATGGATCAGGATAGGTTGGACGGTGCTTCCAACTATGCCATCTGGAAGGCTAGGGTGACCTTCCTTCTAGCTGAGCATGCCCTCAAGATGTATGTTGATAATGTGGTGGCTGAACCTGCGGATGTAGATCCGATGAAAAATTAAAAAGATGAGATGGCTAAGGCAAAGAGGATGATCTTGGATGGAGTCAAGGATCACGAGGTGTGCCACGTTTCTAGTAGAGGGACCACTAAGGAGATGTGGGATGCCTTGGCCACATTATATCAAGGAACTTTCGAGTAGTGGAAGATGTACTTAGAGCAGAAGCTGAGATTTGCTCAGACGCAGAAGGGAGAGCGAGTGGATCCGTTTCTTACAAAACTAAAGGAGACTTGTGATGAGCTATCAGTTGCGGGATATACTCCAAAAGACTCGGAGTTAGTGAGACTGGCTCTAAATTCTGTCTTAGATGATTGGCAGATTTTTGTCCAGAGTATCCTGGGTAGGGCAGCATTGCCAAATTGGGACGCGATGTGGGTAGCTCTGAAACAAGAAGAGTTGAGGACAGGCCTGTTCAAGGTGAAACTTGATGGGAGCAACAACAGTAGTGGGTCGAAGCCCAAAGTAGAGGAGGAGGATAACACAAGCCTTGCATCGAAGGGATAGCTGGGGCAACAAAGACGTAAGAAGGACGTCTCCAAGGTGAAGTTCTTTAGATGTGGCGAGATGGGCAACTATGCATCCCAGTGTTCTTTGAAGAAAAATGACAAGGATGAGAAGCATGATCCCAAGGTTGCAACCGCGAAGATTGACAAGGAGGAGTTCGCCATGACAGCCGAGATACCTCAAGGAGGAAGTGGGCTGATATAGAGCTGTAGTCGGGAGGACTGCAAATGGGCAGGATCCTTGAGGAGCCCACCTCTTGGATCATCACCTTGCTACAGGAGCCCATGGTCAGGAGTAGTGGGATGGTGGAGTTTTAGTTGGTGCCATGGAGTGTTGATTCAATAAATGCAGTAGCTAGGAGAGCCAAAGACTGAGCAACACAATGCCTTTAGAGGCAGAATGGGACTAGCAACTGTCAGGATTTTAGCACCAAGGAATATCCACTGGATACTTGTCCAGTTTTTGGGTGTTTTCAGTTGCTTCTCTTAGCAACTGAGTTGCAGTACAGATGCAATTTTAGTAGTGGCAGTGCTAGCAGCATAGTAGATGCAACATTTGAAGAGAGTTGCAGTGCAGATGTAGTGTTGGTGGCAGGACCAGCAACAACACGGATGCAGAGGGAGCTGTAGTATGGATGAAGTGTTGACAGAGGTAGTGTCGGAAATAGTACAATAGCAGCAACAACGCAGTGGTTGGTGGATAGTATGTCAGACATCAACAACGCAGAGATGATGCTTTAGAGTCAGAGAAGTATGCAAAGAGGTATTCCAAAGAACCCAAAAAGCGTTCTGGAAAATTCCACCCGTAAGTGATTTTATTAAAATAATTAATATTTTTAATGGGGTTCCTAAGTCTAAACTTAGAAAGATTAAAATATTAATGGGTATTAATCTAATCAGGGGTGAAATTCTAGAAAATGCCATGGATCAAACCAAAACGACTTGAGCCTTTGATTATGTTTTAATCTAGGTCGTTAGTTGTCCAACAAGAAGATATAAGAAGGGGCTTGAGGGTCATTTGGAAAATACACACAGAGAGAGAAAATCCACTTTATGAAGTGAGAAGTTCTCAGGAGGAAAAATGGACTGAGGAAATCTCTTACAGTTGAGACGCAGGGATAGCAGCTTTTGCAAAGAGAGATTCTTAACTGGAGATACATCAGCAGAGAGAGGCAGTAAATGATCCAGAGGCCTTGACGCAGAGGCTGACGCAGGGCTAGAAGGGCCACAAAGAAGTGACGCAGAGGCATAGAGAGAAAGTCGAAAATCAGAGCACAGAGTCAGTTTCAGCAGCTGGAATCCGGGGTGTGAGACCGGGAGGCTGAGAGCAGTGACTCTGGGCTTCTGATCGAATTCCTAGCTGGGTAATGCAGTTCCTAAAAGAGTTGACGCCGGGACAACGTAGAGGCAGTGTAGATAAGATAAGATAAGATAATTTTATTAATGTCCAACGAATGAGCACAAAGTAGGTCAAAGGGACTATCGGTTACATAAGGGGTCGTGCCCAGTAGGAGAACCAAACAGTCTCCTCAAAAAGACAAATACTGAAAGAAAGATAGGAAATAAAAATGAGGCGGGTTGGGAAGAGCGTATGGAGCTCCAATCCTGGCCACAGATCCTGCTAGGGGCATCTCATCCAGTAGCCAGAACAACTGGGACTTTTCTGTGATTGTGTGAGGTAAACTCACTAAGCTTTTGCCAATATTTCACTCTGTAACTGAATAACCCTGTGAGGTATTCAGTGATGTATTCAGATTTTGCTACTGCATAATAATAAGACCCTCAAAGTTGTTGCACCAATTTTCCCGCATTGGGTTTTTCCGGGGACTATGTGTCAAAAAATAACTGTCCTATGTGTTGTATTTTTCTTTCTTGCTCAGTGCTTTATTTCCGCATATAAGTAAATTAAGTGAAGGCTGCAGATGTATTTACTTCGAAATTTACTGTAGAAGACAGTAAATAACTTGTATGATTTAATCAAGTAGGAGAAGTAACATCAAGTTGCTGCAGTAGAGATTCCAGCTTAGGAATTTTCACAGCCTCTCCAATCCCAAGACACAAGTCCTCTTCCACCTTCTCATTTACTCTCTCTCGGTTCTTTCTACTTCAAATTTCACACCATATGAGATCACTGTAGTCATGAGATGATATTGAACTGAAATCACTGTAAAGATACGAACCTCTCTTCAACAATAGCACCGAATCATAGTCACTGATCCTTGAGGTAGCACCAAGACCTTCATGCAATATCCTTGAGACCTAGTCACACACTTGTGACCTTCCTCCTGAGTGGCACCAATTTCTCCTTTGCTGTGAGACAAAGATTATACTGAGGTATTTGCTGTGATATAACAATGAGACAGTGAGGAGATATCACTGTAGTATCACCGAAATTTCATCTAACTTCTCTGCTCCAATCCACACTGTAATCTTCTGCAATTATACCGAGAGTCTGTGCACAGTTATCTGAGCTTCTTTCCTGAACTTGTCACTGCCACTTTCAAACTTGTCATTGAACTATTTACCCAAATTTCAGAGTGTGATCCAAACTTATCTTCTGTGGAATTGTGAATACCCCAGCCACATATATATAGTAGTTTGTCCTATATAAAGAAGCTGACATATGCATCTGAATAAGTGTGTCTTCGTTTAGGTGAGCCAACATGATATTTTACTTCATTTTGAGGCCGACATGAAGAGGAGGACTTGTGCTTGTCTTTGGAGGGCTTCTAGACAATTCCATAGACTCATATACATTTTTCATATCCCCAAGAAGGGTTCTTCATACATGACATTGACTCTTTTGACTTTAATGACAAATCCTAAAGGCTCTCAATGGGAGCCATCTAAAAATAAACTCTCTTGCTCATGAAACCAATGAAGCAAGCATAAAATAATAATTTTATTTTTCTTCTTTTCATCATGTACAAAAATCACAATTACATGTCATTATGAAGACCAAACGTAGTTACACTTTTAAACACTTTTACCCCACTTGCCCACATTTATCAGCAATTTGGGTTGACAGTTTAGGACATGCCTCCCCCATCTTAGGCCCCCTCGAGCAACTCTCAGGTGCATGAATATTTCCCCCTTGGTTTACAACATGGAGCCTTAATTCTCTCCACCAGTGGGGCAAAATCCACAGTTGAACAGCCAACATAGGAAAGAGAATAATTTTTTGTCAAATTGACTTATGAGGAGGAGGCGCCCACAGACTAGCAGGAAGTAATTGTTCTATCAGAGACAGTTGGACGTGTAAGCAATCTAGGTGATATCCTCCATTTGCTCAAGTGGGCTGAGAAGAGGAATGAGGAAGAGGAGCAAAGTCATGAAGAGCCCAAGCAGAAGAAAGTCAGGGTGGAATCCCCCGGCCAAGGATCAACAGAAGAAATAGGGCAGGAGGTATTGGAGCTATCTAAAACGTAGAACAAGAATTCCTTGAGCCCAACAGTGCTTAGCAAGGGGAGGTTACTTCACTTCATACACTACCCTTTCCCTCTCCTATTAAATCATTTCATATTTTGTCTATTGCAGCTTTTGAAGGAACAACTAATACACCTACTGTGAGCTCTTCGCATGAAGTTGGGCACTAGACTTCATGGGCTAATGTAATACAACCCATGGAGACGACCCACTTGGGATATTAAGGGAAGAATAGAGGAAAATAGAAAAAAGCCAAGCGGTTGTTGCTTCAACTGAAGCACCTGAAGCCTAGGCACAAGCAAGACTATTGTCTAGGTACAATGCAAAAACAGGGCAGTTTGTGGTTACACAATAGAGCCTCAGGCACAAAAAACATAGGGGGAGATGCAACCATAGGATTGGAGAGCCCCTCAAGTCACCTTAGAGATAATAAGAATCCCACCTAAAGACAATGTCTCAATGGCTCAAGTATAAAGTAGCATAGTTTCTAATAAATATGTCAAAGTTGCTTCCTTCAATGAGAATTATAAGAAGCAATTGGATTCCATCAATATAGGGAACCAATTCTTGATCTCTAGAATGAAATCTTTGAAGGAAGATGGAAAGATCTAATGGGAAACCTATGAACCCTTATTATATACATAATTACATCTAATAAAGTAACTTGAAATATAAGAAAAAAATGTTGCTATTATATATGTAATTACGCTCTCGAATTTAGTAATGTTTGAGGTTCACTGCCTACTGACAGGATTTGAGGGGAACAAATAAGAAGCTACATGTATTGGAAGCTAGGCTAAACATATTAAGGTCTTTTCCTTCGTGGGAAAGCAAATGGGCCAGAGAAGGGATATGGGTGATGGCATTCTAGCTAGGCATATATCGGGGTCGGGATGATAAGGAGGCATGTTTGCTTGTCTCAATCAGAGGGAGGGTTGCACATACGCCTACCTAGTCAAGGATATAAGTGGTATGCTTGTAAGTAAGAGAAGGTAGGTAGGAATAGAACCCAATCCCCGTATGTAGGGAAGGAGTTTAAAGTAACCTACTAAGTATTTAGGGAAAGAGCCACTAGCTAGGAAAGAGATCCAAATCCCTGTAGAAGGATAAGAAGGAAGGCAGTCGCAGTGAAAGAGGTAGCGAGAGAGGCAAGAGGATCTTCATCAGTTTCAAGTCAATATCCTATCCCAGAGGTAGATTCGTTAGGGTAGGTGATCTAACCTTCACTCAAGATAGGTAGGCATGGTTAGGCTGGGGTACCATATGAGTTATGATAGGTGGGAAGGAAATAGGCTATTCATTTGACATATATCGATGCAGGAAAGGAATAAATTAGATATAGATATATGGGGATAGATAGATAGAACTTGGATGGATTGAAATGCCCTCAACTTAGGGATAACCGTAAATCACTTTTTGGATCACCCTAAAGAACTGCCCTTCTGTTTCCTGCCTTAGAAAGGTTCAGTATCCAAAACCCACAACAATTATTCCTCTTCAGCTTCCTCACCTAACGAAAGAGTGACTCCGTAGCAAAGAGATGGACCAAGAGCTCGCGACCTACAAGGCTGATTCAAGGTGATCTCAGTACATGCAAAATCTCTCTAAAGAACAACAAGCTCAAAACTAAGATCACTCGTTAAGGAATAGGCTCATGACTAGGAGTAGGCTTTCTCTTCTTGACTTCATCTATGGAGGACAAATACAACAACAAGATCCTTTAAATGGGTATCTCAAGATGGAAAACCATTTGGATACTAAGTCTTTCCACCCTTCACTAATCTCGACATGGGAGAAGGAGTCATGACAAACTCCTATAATAGTCCCGAGTTGGACAGATGAAGGGACCAACTACATTCACTAGCAGCTCAACTGGACAAATACAAATTTGAAGGCCCTTTCCCTTTACAGTTAAGAAAGTAGGACCTGACAAGTTGTGGTGAACCAAATCAAGGACACCCTGATAACTGTCCTAGATACCCTGCTTACTCCATAGGCTTCTCCAGAAAGGGTAGGAAAGTGGAAGGAGCTAGTACTTGTACGGGTACCAACTCGAGTCCCTTTGAAAGGCGGTCTCTTCTCTTAGATCCCTATGTTCTAGCCACCTACTTCCTCTGAAGGGAGTACTGTGATAGAAGGAATCCAAATAGTCACTGAAATCAACAAAACCTTTGTCCCATCCAAGAAAATCAAAAGATAATACTTCGTCAAGATGGCCCATGGATGCGGATGGATTAGCGACAATAATTCAATCAGTGGATTCCAGATTCAACTTATCTCTCATCCTATTGCCAACTTATCTAAGAAGGAATATCTATCTATTCGTTAGATGGTATGAACAAGCAACAAATACATAAAGTCTTATCTCTTATGGTAGCAGCTGGAAATGCCTATACTTCTTAAGGTTACTTAGCTCACCAAGCTTTTGAAGCTATCACTGGGGGATTCATTGGATACCTACCCTGAAGAAATGCATGGTAGGCAGATATACCAGATTTAACAAAGGAAGCCTTTTTGAACTCAATTGCCCAGAATCCCGATGGCACATCGACACTATATAATTGAGGGCAATAATCTACATATGGATCACCCTGCTGTTATCTACCATCTATAAGCATTTCTGCGGACCCTTCGAAAATACCGAATGGCAACATCGAGAAGCTCTCCTCAACCTCTGGATTTAGACTTTGCAAGGCTATGAATGGTACAAGCAAAACTACCTATCCAGGATTTCTTTCCTAGATTCAACTCAGCCATTTGGAAGGACAAGCTCATAGTTGGGCTTCCAAAGGGTTTTGCTTATCTTGTTAGAGTTAAGCTTGGGAAGATGAACCTAGTCGATGCAACATATGGAGAAGTTATTCCACCCATATAGCCAAAATTATTGGAGAATATAACCCCTATCTATCACCGCGAAAAGTGAAAAGGCATCGAGCAACAAAAAAGAATCATTGTCGAATGGGAGGAGGAGATATTTGTGAGCAGTTTGGCTATTTATTGATTGAAAAGTTGAAACCTCGAAGAACTATAAAGAGGTAAGATGCATTTAGATCAGCGCCGCTGTAAAGGAGATAACCACGACAAGCCCCTCCATATAGAAAGGGAAAGCGAGTAGTATGCTACGACTGTAAGAAGGAGATCTGGCCAGAGATTGTAAATGAAAAGAAAAGCAGTTCAGGCCATCTATAAGGAGACTGAACCTCCCTTAAGGTCAAATGCAGAAGAATGCAACTGCGATGAGGGTTCATGCCTCTGTTATGACCTAGACTCTGAAGAAGAAGGAGTAGTTGTGATGGCTTCTTGGAGGTCACCCAGATAGGTTACAAGGACTCCCATTGATCCTCAACATTTTTCATCTCCACGAAAGATGTTGAGCAGATATCTCAGATGCAGCTCACATACTCTCAGCCTGTTTCTAAGGGTGAACTAGAAGTTGTATTGGTCGATTAGAATTGGTTAACCTGACCCAACCATTCTGACTAATGGAAAGACCCGGGTTATCTCTATCGACTAGCGGTAGTTTGAATTATAACCAAATAGTATAAGGGCCAGCGTATCTATCTCTATAGTCTAATGATAGGAGCTTATTTATGAGCTGATGGCCACCTGTTTGTAGCCTATAAAGCTTTATTAAAAGCCTAGCTTGTTGATAGGGAATATTTATAGGTTCTTGCTTATATGTGAACAAGCTAATTTCAATGACAGGATTTTTCCAATGGCTTCTATTGCTTGACTGGCTTACTCTTTGGCTTGGCCCATCCATGTTCATACTGTAGGTTTGGCTTGACCCTAAATCGATTACTTGCCTATAGTCCTAATTCAAGGTACTAATGGAGAAGTCCCATGGTACGTCCTCCTCTTGCACGCAATCCCTTTTTAGGTTGCATTTCGTCATGAGTGATGCTTATATCTATCTAGTCAGTCTATATCTATTCTATAGGAAGACCTGTCTCTTTCTCTCTCTTCTAAGGCCAGTTCTATAGCTCAAGGCCAATAATTTGCTCTATTCACGAGGGTGTTGTCAGTACTGAACCCACCTATAACTCAATCGACGATGATGGGTTATTTCCCTTCGAAGCCTTTCCTCGGGTTAGAAGGCTACGAGGCAGGACTTCTGCATAGGCACCTAAATGAGAGGTGAGAGGGTAAGGCTTCTTCTTTATTCCTTCTTAACTTCCTTTCTAAGCTAAATGGAATGAAAGGGTAAGGGTAATACTTCTACCTGCCTATCCTAGCTAGTGTGTAGTTGTACGAGTCCCTTACTTACAAACTTTCTTAGCTTTCTATGTGAGGATAAGGCTTCTCCTTTCTGGCTACAAGGAGGGGAGCCAACAACTCAGCGTTACATAGAGGTTAGTCCCCTTTATAGCGGGATGAAATTAATTTCCAACTCTATGCTTTCATTGTTGGGTTTGGCATTACATCCCTGATTGTATACTATTGGTTTTAGGAAGTTCACGAGAATTATCCAGGAGAATAAGTGGGGAAATCACCCTAACTCCTGCCATTGGGTTGGGAAAGTTCATAGGTAGATATGTAGGGGGGATGTTGGGGAAGAGACCCCAATTCTTGACATTGGATTGGAAGAGTTCAGAGGCAGTTATCTGGGGGGAGGTGTTATTAGGGCGAGATTCATCCAATATCCAACTCTATCTTGCCTTTGTTGGAGTCTGGTTAAGACCACTAGATCCAAGATCTTTGGCCAACATCCGACATCACTATTACGTTCATTTAGAAACACACTGAATTAAGCCTTTTAGCCACCACTTGGATTCCCCTTTTTGTTTATTTACCAACATATCGAATTAAGCTTTTAGCTTATTCTTTTTCCTATGTAGAGGAAAGTAACTTCCCGACATTAGAGGAGGGGTAGTTCACCTTATCGCGAGAAGTACCGATTCCTCTTACGTAGTGGACTTCACTCATTTAATTCAGACCTGAGGGTGAGATCAATTTTCTTTTGATTTTGTGGGAGATACCCTAATTTCTGTGATTGGTTTGGAACAATTCAAAGGTAATGACGAAAGATAAAGGCGTTATAAAGAGGGAGATCCACCCGACATTATGCATAGGTCAGTGATATTTATTGTGAGATTGACCCAGTAACCAACTCTATCCTTCCTTTTGTGTAGTGGGCTTTACATACCTAATTTTATGTTGTTGGTTGGGGACAATTTAATGGCAACTATTTAGTAGAAGAGAGTGGGGAAGAGAACCAAATTCATATCATTGGGGTTGGGGCAGTTCAAAGGTAGTTACAAAGGGGAGATATGCCTGTTGTTACAAAGAGTAGTTATTCTTACTTACGAGGCTGATTCAATACCCAACCCTTTTATGCCTCTGGTAGGTTTGGCATCACATATTGAATCAAGACTTTCCAATGTTTTGTGAACTTTCTCTTTGTTTTCTTAAGCAAGTGGGGACCTCATGCATAAGCATTAATCTTATAGTACTACTATTGGGTTGGGACAATAAGGAAGCATTTCTCTGTGGAGGTGGTTGTATGGCGAGAAAAGTTTGCTAACATTCTCTTTCTCGTTTAGAGTGGAGTGGGCTGTCTCTTCCAAATAAATATCTGAATCTAGACTTTATGGGTTAGGTCGAGTAGTTTAGTACTTACCTTATTAAGCGGGGTTTATCTATTCACTATATGTTTCCTGTGTGGAATTGGGTAGATGTTTCTTCAAATTCACATATCGAATTAAGGCCTTTGGTTCAAATTAGTTTACTCTTTCCTGTCGTCGTGAAGGAAGGGAGATAATAACGTTGTAAGAAGGTGTTATAAAGAGGGGGCATTGGGTGGAATTACATAAAATACCAATAGCCAAGCTGGTTGTTTATTTAGTGGAGTTAGTTTCATATCCCAAATCCAGACCTTGTAGACATTAATTGGCTTTCTCTTTCTCCCCGTAATTTAAGAAGGAGATCCATATAGTATTTCTTAGAGTGTAGATGCCTTTACTGTGAGACTAGACCAGTAACTCAAATTTCGCTTTCCTTTAGTGCGGTTGGCTTCTTTATGTAACAGTTTAGCATTCTTACAGTTACACCTTTCTGCTATCATTATCCGTGTTGATAGCTCTAGACACGACTTAGTCTGACCTTGTAGTTGCTCCTCTTGCCTACCCTTGTAGATAGAATGTGTTCCTCTCTGGGAAGCACTTAAGGCAAAGGCATATCCGGATCTTGTGCCATTTGAAGCAAAAGCAACAGAGAGAGTACCCATGGAGGTGAAGAAAAAAGAAAAGGTATTGGAGACAAGGCCCATTATCTCTTCTATTGACCCTGTTAGCGCTTGGAATTCACCTAGGCTGAGATAGACAAACTCTCAAGGCTACATCAAACCATTTCACCTCGTAGCTAGCCCAACGAGGTATGAGAAGGCTCTCTCGGGTCAGATTCGGTAGATCTTTCAATATGATAAGCTGACCAAATAGGATCAAAGATATTAGGCTAGTAAATTGATAAGGGGGGTTGATTTAAAGATTTTTGGGTTTTTGGTGGCAATTGGAGGGAGTGCAATTCAGGGTAAGGGGATTGAGCACAGTTTTTGCAGGGGGATCTTTGGGGCAAGGTAGGAGTGAGCGCTGATGCCTTAATCTGAGATGGATGATCAGGGATGATAGAGAATGAGCTAAAGAGGGAAAACAACCATTTGAATCCTCTCTAGACAGTAGAAAACATAAATTTTGAACAAACTAAAAAGCTGAGCATGTCAAAGCATGATTTCAAACTTTATCACTTCATCTTTGTAAATAGAAGCAAAAGAGAGATGTGGAATACATAAACAAAATTACAAGAACATGTAGAGAACACACCATCAACACAAAAATCCACAAGAATCCACAATGATGTCTGCAAAACCCTGGCCTTCCTTTCTTTAAATTGCAGAGATAGATGTACAATATACAATAAAGCTTTCTCCCACAAGAGTCCAACCTTCCAACCTCTCAAAATGACTAAGAAAATACATAATATAGGCAAGCTAACCTCTTCCCTTGCCTCTAGGGGTCGAGCTCATCCTTCTAGGAGCAGTTTGAACAACTTCTAAATCAATCACTACATAATAGGCCAGCTCAACAACTTGCCTCTATTACTTAGCTAACTGATTCATGCATTAATTATTCACTTTTTACATCAAGGAAGCTTCTAGAAGGGTAAAGAGAGATAAAATATATCAAAGTGCCATGAAATATTACATTTACCCATCATCTACAAGTAAAAATGGTCAAACATAGTCAAAACAGTATTTTTTCACAAAAAAGGTCAATTCTCGCAAAGCTGGCGCACACAGTCGTGCCCTCTGTGCAAATGGTCGCGCCCCTTTGATGCAACTTTTGAGTGGGTTCCACTGGTCCAAATCAGGTGCAAGATGGCTCATTGGAAAGCTTGGTCTGTCTAATTTCCATCCCAAGTGGAATTTCTGAATTTGGAGTTGTTTTACCCCCTCAGAAACCATTTCTCCCAAGGTCACTTTCTGCAACTCAAAAAGTGGGCAGAAAGTCATTTTTTTGATGTATTTTGAGCTTTTGGAGGCTCAAATCTCAAAATAAGGCTTCTCCCAAGTATTGGTAATTTTTCTCTTTGCATGCCCTTTCCAAAAATGCCAAGTTTTCAAAATTCCGAGCAGTCCTTCAAAATGTCCGCGCGCGCGACGCGGACACGACACGGGAAAAACCTGTAATTTTACCAAAAATTTGCAAAATGCTCCAAAATTCTCAAAATTTTCATATTTTGATGCTAGATCAAGGCTGATCAGTACCATGATGAGTGAGGCCACCCTTATGAGGCCTCCGCTTTGTCTCAACCTCCGTGGATGAAGATCGGTCATCACCTTGCTCATTAGTCTCAGTGGTTGACATGATGTTATTGAGCAAGGTGCAACAAATAGGCAAAGATGACTGCTGCCCTGCCTGCAAAATGCTGAGAAGTATGTTGTTTTCAAGGGGAAAAATCATGAGGAAAACGTTAGGGGAAGGAGTTTTTATAACGAAAGGGAAAATATATATACAAAAAACAGGGAACTTTGAAGGAAATAATCACACAATGTCAAACATGCCATCTCATCTCTCATCATTTGCAAATCAATACTTTATTAGGAAATGTGTGTTTTGATCACCAAGGGAAAGGACAATAAAAATCTTCATGATGGAGGGGAGGATGTCATGGGTGAATTAGGGTTTCATTGCATGTTTTGACAATAGAGAAGGAGATTCAATTGCATAGGGAGTTTGAAGATGGGATAGGCATTTGAATTAGGTTTTTCATGAGGGGAATAGGTAGGAAAACAGAGTCTAGGGAAAGGGAGATGATACCATGTCATTGTGCAAACCCTAGCCACAACAAACTGCTCCTTTTGGAAAACATTGCAGCTGTACATTTGATAATCTTTGCATGAACACCATATAGCTACTAACCTCTGATTTTTTTGCAAGCAAGATGTTCTTTCTTTTGTTTTTGTACTAGGCTATGCAAGTTACATTTTTTCTCTGTTTTTTGATAATTTTTATGTGCATGCCTCTGTCATCAATTTCTTTTTCTTTTCACTATGTTTGTTTTCATTCATTGCTGTGCCTTTTACATATGTTTGTTGTGTGCAATAGTGTTTAGGGTTTGAGCATGATATATGAGGGAAACTAGGGTTTG
>APFE031348732.1:7343-19646 GCA_000404065.3 Pinus taeda
GAAAATTTGGTTTTGGACCCTATGTTAGGTTGGGTGGACCCACCTATGGTTTTGTGCTTGATTTTCGTACATGTTTTTGGACGTGATGGTTTTCGGTCCATGGTATTGGACACGACGGTTTTCAGTCCATGGTATTGGATGCTTCGGCATGTATAAATATGTATTATAACATTGAAAGGAACATAATGAAAAATCAAGCTGGTAGTCCCGATTTTTGGATCCAGGGGAAAATCTCTATGTATATGTGTTTTATGTGTTATGCTCTCGCATTTTTTATTTTCTGTGTTTTAGAATTTGTATGCAAGTAATTTCTATATGGGGTTAAAACCTACACTCTTGGCATACTAAAAATTTTGTTATGAGTATAGGACTTTCGGAGATTCAACCTCATGACCTAGAAACAAACAATTCCAATCCAAACCATTGGACTGTGGCTTTGTTTGAATTACAATGGTGGCAAGGCATTATTAAAGTTGGCGCAAGGGTGGTATGGTTTAAAAACTATATAATAAACATACATTGCAAATGTATTAACGGTGTTGAAATTTATGGTAGATTTCAAACCCTTTAATTAATGTTATATAACCCAAAGCTATGGGTATCAGAGCCAAATGTTACATCGATGCACAATGATTAAAACCCACCATATGTTACCACGGTTCGGTGACCCAGCATGCCACAGAGCTCCGCCAAAGTATGTTAATTTTTCCATAGTCACAATGCACGGGATTCTGCCATGAAGATTCACGCATCACTGCTGGAGGTTTCACATATGCTCCACAAGTCACACAGTTATGTCACACGATGATGTCACATAGTTATGCCATGAACCGTCGGGGAAGCGAGACTTATCCCATTGCACAATTGGCGCAGTCATCATCACCACTGGAGGGATTCCATATGCAGTTACAAATGTACCATGAATTGATGTGTTATCTGCTGGGATGTATTTTCCATGACGGTTCATGCCAACATACACTTCTAGTTGACTTGCCATGGAGATGCCATCAAATCAGCGGGAGCAAGCAAGGTTGTCAACGTAACCACAGAAGTAGGTTGGTCACATGCAGTGACAGTTCACAACAAATACAATGGGTGAAAATGTTAGTTCACCACTAGGGGTTCAAATTAAAATGTCCAACTCCTAATTTAATACATTGGGTATGTTGATGCCACAGGAATATCAACCATAGACCACCAGGCTATTTTATAAAGTTGGTAATAGCATTGCACCATGAAGAGTGAGTATATTATGGCACGGTCCAATCTATTTACACCATATATATTATTGGTTATACCATATTTAAAATATATGCACCCAACTCCATGTTTGTTAAAACAAACCTATATTAAATGTTTGCTATCAAATACAGACTATAGGATATCGTGACATACCACGGTCCAATACATTGACAACATATATGTTATAAAGTTGTTAAAGTTTAACCATATGATATGATTCCTATTTTGATTTAATTCAAATAGCCAATATTGTAATGTTGTTATAACAACCAAGATCAAAAACCTTATAAAAGGTGGGCATAGCACTAAAGAATACACAAGCCATTCCAAGGCCACTCAAAGCCTTTTGAAGCCATTCGAAGTCAAAGGCAAGTGAAGCCCAGAGCAGTGTTACAGTCTAGATTTGTGAGCTAGAAGCCAGTTGAGCAATTGTGCCATAGAAACAAGAAGGGAGTTGTGAGGAGCACAAATCAAAGTTGGTGGTGAGAGCTATGTTATAAGTTCATTCTATAATTAGCATACCGAAGACATTCGGAGTCCAAATTGGGTGCTTGAAGAGCTGAAACGAGGGTTTTGGTGTGCTTTGGACACAAAGAATGATCATCAGTTGCAGCAACTAATTCTTGAAGAAGTTAGTACATGAACTTTGGCCTCTTCAAACAAAGCTGAGATAGGTACTTGAATGATGTATAGTTGATGCATGAATGCTCAATTTCAGTAGAGGGTTAGAGTCCTTGCTGGAGACTCTTGGTTTTGTTGTACATGACACATAGATTGAAAATTGTCATATTGTGAGAGTTCTCTGTGGGAGAAAATTTATGTGCAGAGGAAATAGCCACAATTGTAAAACAATAAACTGATTTACCTCTTTCCAATTACTGAAATATGAGTGGCCTAGCCTTTTTAGCAGGGCCCGAAGATGTAGCCCAGGAGGGGTGAACTTCGTCATCAAGCTTTATGTCATTGTTCGTGATGTTTGCGTGGTTATTTATGTTATGTTCTTTATGGTTAATTTTTACATGTAAATTAATTCGTGCTTGAAGGAACACCAAATTAAAATGATGTTTTGAAAGACCCATTTTCAATATTTTCAAGTGTCAGAGAACGATTTTCTTCCAAATTTTCAGATCATTTTTTATATCAAAATTGTTCTCACCAAAGTGCAAGAATGGGTAAAAGCACAAAGCAGATTTTGATTGCAATAACTAGAAAAGTTCAACCATCAATATCAATAGGAGAACCCTGCATTGTGACACATGGTGCAAGATTTGCAGGAAGACAAACAAGGATTGCAAGCAAAGATCAAAGCCTTGAGGAAAAATCGAAAGAGGGACAATCCTTCCATTCGAAATCCATCCACAGTAGGAGACAATGAAGTCTTGCCACATCATAAAGAATATGAAAAAATTTCATCTCTATCTGCCAATCCAAAGGTGAAATCAGTGGAAGAAGCCATTGGTAACTTTTCCTCACCTTCTGAGGAATTTCCTTGTGCACCATCATCTCATAAAATTGTTTCAGGATCAGAGTGTTCCAGCGATCCCTAGATTGGAGCATTCAAGAAGCATACCAAAGGAATGGGTATGGTGCTGATGAACAAGACGGGATATATCAACAAAGGCAAGGCCTCAACAAGCATGGCCAAGGCAGATTCCAACCAATCTCAACACAAGAAAGGGCTAAATACGAAGGTTTGGGATATGACTAGTCAACTTGTGACTAATGTGGGAACAAAGGTCACATCGTAGACCGTTGTTAGTCCTTACATCCTGATCTAATGCCAAAAAATATTCAGGATCGAAAAGGTAAGAAAATGAATCATTCCAACAGTGATTCGGAAGGTGAGTCTTACAGTCAAAATTTTATGTTGAAAGTCATTAAAAGGGTATACCCATGTAATTTTTGTGGGAGTAACACACATTGTGTAGAGGAATGTTGGAAGCAGAAGGTTTACAACAAGAAGGTGCATGCTAGAAAAATTCATCCACATTAGGATGTCGTGACCATGAAGGTAAAGAAATGTTTGGGAAAGACTTTGATACAATCACGCAAAAGCTCGACATCGTTGAAACAAAGCTCAGAAAGATCCAGCAAAAAGATGACCAATACAAACTCAGGATAAAGAGTTTGTCTACAATGCAAGCTGAGAGGACATTCGAAGAGCACATGTCTGATGATACCACGTGAGTCGACACCAACATAAGAAGAGCATGAGGAAGCAAAGAAAATTGGAGAAGAAAAATGTAAGTCTCCAGAGAAATCTCCTACTTGGAACTAGGCAGATTTCATGTTGTATGTGTAATTGTGTGTTTATGAATTGGCATCACATCAATAGGTATAGATGAGTTTGTAATAGGATATAGATGGTTTTTATACTAACGTTTTAATGTAATAAACTCATGATTGTAATAAACTTTTGGAGATCCAAAAGTCCTTTTTGTTGGGAGGTATGATCCAAGATGGATATTGTCGAGTCCCATCAAAGTTTTCTACGTAATGTTTGAAGACAAAGATGGTCCCAGATAGCAACAGTACTCAACATGCTCATAATTTTATAGTCTCATATACTCATGAGATCATCGCCAAGATGAATATCTCTTTGCTTTGATTCCAGAAGTGTGTCTGGTTTCAGAAATGGCCTTCGTATGAGGAAGAAAATGCATTTTGAAGTCTTCCTCCAAAAATATTAAAAGTCAAATTCAACGTAGTAAAAGTCAAAAGGTCAAATCCTGGTCAAAATTTCATGGTTTAATTGATATTTGGCGCACTTAGATTCGGCCAAGTGTCTCCTTCTGGTTTATCAAATTTTTGAATTTATAATTGGTTAGATGAAGTTTAATTGACCAATAATAAAGAACCATGTGAGCCAATGATTAATTGCCACGTGGCCTCCTCTTGGAGTACTAAAAAAAAATTTATGAGTACAGGACCTCCAAAGATTCAACCTTATGACCTAGCATCAAAAAATTCCAATCCAAACCATTGGACCACAACTTCATTCGAATAAAAATGGCGGCAAGGCATTATTAAAGTTGGCGCAAGGGTGGTATGGTTTAAAAACTATACAATAAACATACATTGCAATTGTATTAACGGTGCAGAACTTTATGGCAAAGTTCAAACCCTTTGATTAATGTTAGATAACCAAAATCTATGGGTAACAGAGCCAAATGTTACATCGACGCGCAATGATTTAAACTCGCTATATCTTACCACGGTTCGGTGAACCAGAAAGCCACAGAGCTCCACCAGATTATGTTAAGGTTTCCACAGCCACATGCCACGGGATCGTGCCATGGTGTTTCACACATCACCGATGGAGGTTTCACATATGCGCCACAGGTCACACGCTTATGTCACAGGATGATGTCACATGGTTATACCATGAACCATCAGGGAAGAAGGACTTATCCCATTACACAACTGGCACAGTCAACATCACTGCCAGAGAGATTCCATATGTGATTACAAATGTACCATGTGTCGACATGGTATCCATAGGAGGTATTTTCCATTAGGGTTCATGCCAACATACACTTCCAGTTCACTTACCACGGAGATTCCATCGAACCATTGAGAGCAGGCAAGGTTGTCAACGTAACCACCGGAAGTAGGTTGGTCACATGTAGTGACAGTTCACAACAAATGCCATGGGTGGAAATGTTAGTTCACCATCGGGGGTTCAAATTAAAATGTCCAACTCCTAAGTTAATACATTGGGTATGTCGATGCCACAGGGATATCAACCATAAACCATCGGGCTATTTTATGAAGTTCGTTATAACATTTCACCGTGAAGCGGGAGTATATTATGGTGCAGCCAAATCTATTTACACCATATATATTATATGGTTATACCATATTTAAAATATATGTGCCCAAATCAATGTTTGTTAAAACAACCATATATTAAACATTTGTTATAATGTTTGATATCAAAGGAAGACTATAGGATATCATGACATACCGCAGTTCAATACATTGGCAACATATAAGTTATGAAGTTGTTAAAGTTTAACCATATGATATGGTTGCTATTTCGATTTAATTCGAATAGCCAAAATTGTATTGTTATTATAAAAACTAAGCTCGAAAACCTTATAAAAGGTGGGCATAGAACTAAAGAATACACAAGCCATTCGAAGTCAAAGGAAAGTGAATCCTAGAGTGGTGTTGCAATCTAGCTTTGTGAGCTAGAAGTTTGTTGAGAAATTGCACCATCGGAACAAGAATGGAGTTGTGCGAAGCGCAACTCGAATTTGGTGGTGCGAGCTATGTTATAAGATCATTATGTAATTAGCATGCCAAAGACATTCAGAGTCCAAATTGGGCGCTTGAAGCACCGAAACGGTGGTTTTGGTGCACTTCAAACTCATTGGCAGAACCTGATCGTTAGTTGCAGCAACGAATTCTTGAAGAAGTCAGTACATGAACTGTGGTCTCATCAAACAAAGTTGAGACGGGTAATTGAATGATGTATAATTGATGCATGAATGCTAAATTTAAGTAGAGGGTTAGACTCCTTGCTGGAGACTCTTGGTTTTATTGTACATGACACATAGGTTTTATATTCTCAAGTATATTGTGAGAGTTCTCTATAGGAGAACATTTTTGTGCAGAGGAAATAACCACAATTGTAAAACAACA
Source organism: Pinus taeda (assembly GCA_000404065.3). Taxonomy (NCBI): domain Eukaryota; kingdom Viridiplantae; phylum Streptophyta; class Pinopsida; order Pinales; family Pinaceae; genus Pinus; species Pinus taeda. The sequence goes on from APFE031348732.1 coordinate 13,233, forward strand.
AATTGATGTACCTCTTTTCAATTATTGAAATATGAGTGACCTAGCCTTTTGAGAAGGGCTCGAAGACGTAGCCCAAGAGTGGTGAACTATGTCATCAAGCTTCGTGTCATTGTTCCTAATGTTTGCATGGTTATTTGTGTTATGTTCTTTATGGTTATTTTGGACATGTGAATCAATTCCTGCTTGAAGGAACACCAAATTAACATGGTGTTTTAAAAGACCCATTTTCAATCTAGTCAAGTGTTAGAGAACGATCTTCTTCCTCATTTTCATATCATTTTTGGTATCAGAGAGATTCTCACCAAAGTGAAAGAATGGGTAAAAGCACGAGGCTGATTCGATTGCAAGAACTAGAAGAGTTCAACTAGAAATATCAACAGGAGGACGTTGCATCTTGATGCATGGTGCAAGCTTTGCAAGAAAACAAAAAAAAACTACACGCAAAGATCGAAGCCTTGGACAAAAATCGAAAGAGGGACAATCCTTCCATTCGAAGTCCATCCACTGTAGGATACAATGAAGTCTTGTCACTTCATCAGGAAGATTAAAAAATTTCATCTCCATCTACCACTCCAAAGGTGCAATCAATGGAATAAGCCATTGGTATTTTTTCCTCACCTTCTAAGGAATTTATTTATGCACCATCATCTTAGAAAATTGTTTCAGCAACAGAGTCTTCTAACGATCCTGAGATTGGAGCATTCGAGAAGCATACCAAAGGAATGGGTATGATGCTGAGGAACAAGCTGGGATATCAGCAAGGAGAAGGCCTTAGCAGTCATGGCCAAGGCATACTCTAGGAAATCTCGATACAAGAAAAGCCTAAATACAAAGGTTTGGGATATGACCAGTTAACTTGTGACTACTGTGGAAAGAGAGGTCACATCGTAGACCGGCGTTGGTCCTTACATCCTGAGCTAATGCCAAACAAGATTCAGGATCAGAAATGTAAATAGACGAATCATTCTAGCACTGATTTGGAAGGTGAATCTTACAATCAAAATTTTGTGTTGAAAGTCATTAAAAGGATATACCCAAGTACTTTATGTGGGAGTAACATAAATTGTGTAGAGTAATGTTGGAAAACGAAGGTTTACAACGAGAAGGTGCATGCTAAAAAGAGTTGTATGTGGAAGGATGACGAGACCATGTAGGTAAAGGAAATTCTGGGAAATAATTTGATACAATCAGGCAAAATATCGGCATCATCGAAACAGAGCTCAGAAAGATCCAGAAAAAATACGACCAGTACAAACTCAGGAGAAAGAGTTTGTCTAAAATGCAAGATGAGAGGATATTTGAAGAGCACATGTCCGATGCTACCACATGAGTTGACACCAGCACAAGTAGAGAAAAAGGAAGTAAAGAAAGCTGGAGAAGAAAAGTGTAAGCCTCGAGAGAAATCTCTTACTTGGAACTCCACAGATTTCATGTCATATGTGTAATTGTGTGTTTATGAATTGTCGTCGCATTAGTAGGTCTAGATGAATTTGCAATAGGATCTAGATGGTTCTTATACTTATGTTTGAATGTAATAAATTCATGATTGTAAGAGACTTTTGGAGCTCCAAAATTCCTTTTTGTTTGGAGGTATTACCCAGGATGGATCTTGTTGAGTCCCATCGAAGTTTATTATGTAATGTTTGAAGACCTAGATGGTCCTAGATAGAAAGAGTACTCGACATGCTCAAAATTTTATATTCCTAGATACTCATGAGATCATCGCAAAGATGAAGATCTTGTCACGTTGATTCCAGCAATATATCCGATTTCAGAAATGGCCTCCGTATGAGGAAGAAAATGCATTTTGAAGTTTTCCTCCAAACAGGTTAAAAGTCAAAGTCAATGTAGTAAAAGTCAAAAGGTCAACTCCTGGTCAAAATTTCATGGTTTTCATTGACACTTGGCGCACTCAGATTCTGCGAAGTGGCTCCTTCTGGTTTGTCAAAATTTTGAATTTGTGATTGGTTAGTTGAATTTTAATTGACCAATAATGGAGAGCCACGTGCGCCAATGATTCGCTGCCACGTGGCCTCGTCAATGTAGTAAAAGTCAAAAGGTCAACTCCTGGTCAAAATTTCATGGTTTCATTGACACTTGGTGCACTTGGATTCTGCCAAGTGGCTCCTTTTGGTTTGTCAAATTTTTGAATTTGTGATTGGTAAATTGAATTTTAATTGACCAATAATGGAGAGCCACGTGGGCCAATGATTGGATGCCACGTGGCCTCCTCTTGGCATAAGAAAACTTTTTTATGAGTACAAGACCTCAAATATTTGACCTCATGACCTAGCATCAAGAAAATCCAATCCAAACCATCGAACCATGGATTCGTTTGAATTACAATGGTTATTAAAGTTGGTGCAAGGGTGGTATGGTCTAAAAACTATTCAATAAACATACATTGCAAATGTATTAATGGTGCATAAATTTATGGTAAAGTTCAATCCTTTTATTAATGTTATATAACCCAAAGCTATGGGTATGAGAGCCAAATTTTACATCAGGGTGAAATGATTAAAAGGCGCCATATGTTACCACAGTTGGTGAGCCAGCATGCCATGGAGCTCTGCCAGAGTATTTTAAGGTTTCCACAGTCACATGCCACGGGATCGTGCCATGGAGGTTCACACATCACCGCCAAAGGTTTCACATATGCACCACGAGTCACACGGTTATGTCACTTGATGATGTCACACGGTTATTCCATGAACCACCGAGGAAGAAGAACTTATCCCATTGCATAGCTAGTGCAGTCAACGTCACCACCGGAAGGATTCCATATGTGATTACAAATGTACCACGAGTCGACATGTTATCCGCTAGGAGTTATTTTACATGGGGGTTCACGCCAACATACACTGTAGTTCACTTGCCATGGAGATGCCATTGAACCGTTGGGAGTAGGCAAGGTTGTTAACGTAACCACTGAAAGTAGGTTGGTCGCATGTAGCAACAGTTCACAATAAATACCACGGGTGGAAATGTTGGGTAACCACTGGGGTTCGAATTAAAATATCCAACTCCTAAGTTAATATATTGGGTATGCCGATGCCAGGGGGGATATCAACCATAGACTGTCGAGCTATTTTATAAAGTTGGTTATAACATTGCACCATGAAGTGGGAGTATATTATGGCATGATCCAATCTGTTTACACCATATATATTATATGGTTATATCATATTTAAAATATATGCGCCCAAATCCATGTTTGTTAAAACAAAACTATATTAAACATTTGTTATAATGTTTGATATCAAAGATATATTATAGGATATCATGACATACCACGGTCCAATAATTTGGCAACATATATGTTATAAAGTTGTTAAAGATTAACCATATGATATGGTTGCTTTTTTTATTTAATTTGAATAGCCAAAACTGTAATGTTGTTATAACAACCAAACTCGAAAACTTTATAAAAGGTGGGCATAGCACTAAAGAATACACAAGCCATTCCAAGGCCACTCAAAGCCTTTCGAAGCCATTCAAAGTCAAAGGCAAGTGAAGTGTAGAGTGGTGTTGTAGTCTAGCTTTGTGAGTTAGAATTCAGTTGAGCAATTGCGGCATCAAAACGAGAATTCAGTTGTGAGGAGCACAACTTGAAGTTGGTGGTGCGAGCTATGTTATAAGCTCATTCTATAATGAGCATACCGAAGACATTCAGAGTCCAAATTGGGCGCTTGAAGAGCCGAAACAAAGGTTTTGGTGCTCTCCGAACTCATCGGCAGAGATAATCAGTTGCAGTAGCTAATTCTTCAAGAAGTCAGTACATGAAATGTGGTCTCTTCAAACAAAGCTGAGATGGGTAATTGAATGATGTATAGCTGATGCATGAATTCTCAATTTTAGTAGAGGGTTAGAGTCCTTGTTGGAGACTCTTGGTTTTGTTGTACAATGATGACATAGATTGCAGATTGTCAAGTATATTATGAGAGTTCCCTATAGGAGAACGTTTCCGTGCAGAGGAAATAGCCACAATTGTAAAGCAACAAATTGATGTACCTCTTTTAAATTAATGAAATATGAGTGGCCTAGCCTTTCGAGTAAGGCCCAAAGATGTAGCTAAGGAGGGGTGAATTCCGTCATCAAGCTTTGTGGTATTGTTCTTGATGTTTGCATGGTTACTTGTGTTATGTTCGTTGTGGTTAATTTGCACATGTGAATTAATTAGTGCTTGAAGCAACACCAAATTAAAATGATGTTTTAAAATACCCATTTTCAATCTTGTCAAGTGTCAGAGAACGATCTTCTTCCGCATTTTCATATCGCATGGATAACCATCTGATATACCTAAAGGTATGTGGAGAACAATCCTACACACTTATGTATGTGGAATGGGATATCACCCACAGAATGTAACGCTGACAAAGAACAAAAACTCCTATGTTTAAATACGTTAGAATACATCTCTAACCTAGAATTTCATGTGTGATGTTAAGTTTCATATTGTTATGAAACCAGCTCAAGGAAAGATATAAAAGAAAGATCAACGCCTCAGAATTCAGCCTCTTCGAGGCGGAAATCTCCTTTACATTACACAAATGAAAATTTTTTGGATGATACAAATGGCAAAAACTCCTTTCTATATAAGGAGTCTAAGGGGTCACAATATAGCCAAAGCCGACCTAACAATAATAATATAAGGGCACAAAAATAATAATGTTGGGCTTCTATGGGGCACAATAATAACAATATGGGGACACTAAGGGCACAACAATAACAATAAGGGATACAATGACAATAGTAATGGGGGAATCACTAGTATTATATGGACCTAACATGCCCCTCTCCTTCAAAAAATTGTTGTCCTCAATGCTTGAGTAGTTCTGGATGCTTGTATATAAAATTCTCACCCTCCCATGTGGAATATTCAACGGGTAAGCTCTTCTACTTGATGAGATACTCTAAAATTGATCGATTTCGTAGTTGTCAAGTTCTTGTTTCTTTGACTACTTCAATTTCCAATATGATTTTTACTTCCTCATCAAGTTCTAGCAATATTGTTTGAACTGGGAGCTTGTCACCTATAACCTTCTTTAAGCATGACACATGGAAAACTGGGTGCAGTCGAGAAGCCGCAGGAAGCTCCAATTTGTATACCATAGTACCTATCTTTTGCAACACCTTGTACAGACCATAATACTTTGGTGATAATTTATTATCCTTCTTAGCTTGCTTGAGGAAAATTTGTTTATACGGTTGTAGCCGTAGGAGTACCCAATCACCTACATCAAAACTTCTTTACTGTGATGTTGATCTGCCTGTTGTTTCATTCTATTCTACGCCAAGGTGAGGTTATCCTTTAAGAGTTCAAGAACTTGTTGTTGATGCTTGATGTGATCTTCCACTGCTTGAACCTTAGAATCTTCTCTTAAATATGATGTGATGGATGGTGGATGATATCCATAAAGTGCCATAAATGGGGTCATTTGTGTTGCTGTATGGAAGGAAGCGTTATACCACCATTCATCCAGAGGCAACCATTTGACCCATTGTGTCGATTTATCATATACAAAGTAACGAAGATATCCTTCCAAAAATTTGTTTACTATCTCAGCTTTCCCGTTAGATTGAGGATGATAATATGAGCTATGAGCTAACTGAGTACCAAGACAAGAAAACAATTTTGTCCAAAATTTCCAGTGAAAATGGGATCTTTGTCGCTTACAATAATCTTTGGGTTTCCATGTAGCTTTTGAATGTTTCCATAAATGTAGTAGAAATTGTACTCACTTAAAAATGGACGAGAAAGCACAAAAGTTGTGCATACTTGGTAAGTTTGTCAACTACCACCATGATAACACTCTTTCCTTCAGACTTGGGTAAACCTGTGATAAAATCCATTAAAACTTCCTCCCAATGTTGGCATGGAATGGATAAAGGTTGTAATAGACCCGGGGTCTTAATTGTTTCAACTGTATTTTGTTGGCAAACCAAACATTCCACCACAAACTTTTGAATATCCAATTTAAGGCCATCCCAAAAAAAATCCTTCTTAACCCTGTGGTAAGTTTTTAGAAATCCTAAGGGACCTCCTAAGGGAGAGGTGTGTAATTCCCTAAGAATCTTTGTTTGAGTTGGGAATTATTACATAAATATAATCAATCTTTATACCATAATGAATCATTTTTCCATCTTAATGTATCAAATGTACTGTGATCTTGTTGTAACTTTTGAATGAGTTCCCACACTTCTTCATCATTCTTCTATTCATCCCTTGCTTCATTTATCCAATCTGGTTGGATAATAGAAATGGCACAAAGAAATGCTTCCACAGCCTCATCCTTTCTTGAGAGTGCATCTGCACAACATTTTGCTTCCCTTTTTTGTAGATGATTTCAAAGTCATAACCCAACATCTTTGTGACCCATTTTTGCTACTCTTCTGAAGATAATCTTTGTTCTA